>CABHPP010102446.1:0-69830 GCA_902168425.1 Peromyscus attwateri
TTAAAAAATAAAAGAAAAAGAATCCTCAAAGCCTATCCCCAGTGACACACTTCTACCAACAAGGCCACACCTAATTCTTTCAAATAGTGCCACTCCCTCGTGACCATGTATTCAAATCTATGAGCCTGTGGTGGTCATTCACATTCAAACCATCATACTATATTGTATGTCTTGTGAAAAGTAACATGGTTAGCAACAATTATTCCAGTAAAGTGACATTTAACTAGAGAAAAGTACCCCACCTAGTGTCCTGGGGACATCACAGGGACATGCTCTGCGCACTCATCCTTAGTGTTTGTTAATTTTCAGGATCCTCCTTTTCTCATCCTTCCTCAGTCACACAGGAAAAATAGTTTATGAATTTACACATTGGGAAAGTTGGACATTTTTCTCGTGTCATTTTCATGCACTATTGTACTCACTTTTAATTCCCTCAGTCATCTACAGAAATGCTGCATCTTCTGACCTTTGTTTATCTAGTCCTATGTTGGCATCAAATTTGTTTATAGGACTCTTACAAAGTTCAGAAAACATGGAATATGGATGCCAACTGCTTAAGGAGCCTTTTTTCACTATGAATCTGAGGAAATGCCATAAAGGTGGAAATATTTATTTATTGTCACAGTTTCAGAAATTTCAGCCCAAGCTAATTGTCTCTGCAATTTCTGAGCCTGTGCATGGTGAGTCAGAACACTATTATATGCAATGTGTGGTGGAGCATGGCTCGATGTGAGTGAGCATGTGGCTCACATAGTGATAGACAGGAGCCAGAGAGGGAGATGAAGGGTTGGTAGCAGATATACCCTGCACAGCCACATCCCTCTCGACTACTGTCTCCAACTGTCCCAACTTCCAATAGTCCATTCTGCTATGGAGTCCTCAAGGGATTAATTCATTGGTCAAGTCATTATCCTCTTACCCAATTATTTCTCAGAGTCTCTACCAGTTGGGGAACAAACCTTCAAGACAAGGAATATTGGAGTAGGAGATATTACTTCATATCCAATCAATAATAATAACAAAAGTAAAATATAGATATGGACACAGGAAACACAGTCAGCCTTGCAACCACAGTACAGCCTAAGCCTGTTACAGTAGCAGGGAGCAGATGACAGAGTTGAAATCCAAACAAAGAACATCATAGTGGAATTAATAAATGGAAGGATGTGTAAACTGGCAGGTGTGTAGCAAGTTCTTTGTATGTCAAGTAATTAACTCACTTTACATCTCAGAGTTCTGATTTTAAAGTTGATTTGTATCATATCCAAGAACAATTTTAAAATGTTCACAGAGGAGCCTGTGTCTGGACACTATTTATTCTGGTTACATGTTTCTCTGGATTAGACCTGTGCTAAGTTAATAGCAAATGCTGTTTTTTAAAATGACTTTTAAGGAAGATAATTATTTTGCAAAGTTATGTTTGGAACTTATGTTAGCTATAAGCATGATCAGAGAGGCAACCTTGCTCATGGCCTTCAAGTCTCCATAGTGACTGCTTCACAAGCCTGACTGGACCCAGAGTGACTTCATGAAGTCACCAGGACCAGGAACAGCAGGCCAATGGCCTTTCCCAATAGTTCCTCTTGTAAATGTGTCTCTCCAAGCCTCCTATAAAAATGTTACATCTCCAGAGAGACACTTCAAGAACATACTGTTCCCTGCTTCAGCATCAGCTCCTCGCTGATTTCACTTCAGCCAGCTCCCTCCCTTCTCTCAGTACAGCCCCCAAGGGAAGAGTGGGAATCCAGTTCATGGCACAATTGTCAACCTTAACGACAGTACCAATAACTCTCATCAAATCCCCTTTAATTCATTTTAATTTATGCCCAAACTGACAGAAGGTGGGCTTCACTTTTGCTTCCATCGAAGCAAATCTGTTTTAACATGAGGTTAATTTAAAAGGCTTTTGATATAAAAAAAAATTCTTCAGATTTACTATTGGATGAAGATAGGACCTTCCAGAGTGCTTATTATTAACCCATCCATCATATACCACTTCAAAAGAAAAATGTGTTACTTAAGGCCTATTATAATTATTCTAATATAATACTTACTATTAGAAAAATAACTCCATTAGCCTATTAAATTATATGTTACCATGAATCATTTTTAACCTGAAAAATTCCTCTGTGGCATAATATATTATACACTCCAAGCATGAAAATGTAATTAACTCATGGTCCTCCTTTAAATAATTCATTTAAATTCAATTTTATATCCCAGTGCTTTGTTCCTTCATTTTATTTTTTTCAAAAGGTAATGAAAACGTAAAGAGACTGGACATCTCACCACTCCATACAGCTCAACAGAGGGAGTCCTACTGCTGTTAAAGTTGTTGGTGAGAGTTGTTCTCTAAGCCAAATAACCCTATGACAGACAAGAGAATACTTCTAAGATTCATTATCTAGAGGCTGGAGAGGTGGCTCAGTGCATAAGAACAGTCACTGTTCTTGCAGAGGATTTGGGTTCCATTTCCACCACCTACATGATGGTTCACAACCATTTGTAACTCCAGTTTCAGGGAGTCTGATGCCCTTTTATAGCATATTTATATTCATATAATATAGAAAATTATATGAATTTTCTGTGGGTACCAGAAATTAATGAAGTGTGCATATATAAACAAACATTAATACTCTGAAAATTAAAAAAAAGTTAAAATGAATTATTTTTCTAAATCTATAAATTTTTTAAATAAAAAATATGAAGTATTATACCTTAGTCTTAAACCTTTTCATTACAACATGGAAATGTGTCTATGATACTAAAATATAATCTTTTATGTATCTAAGTCCTTAGACCTAAGGTTCACTCAACTCATAAACCAGTAAGAGGATTCATTGCTGAGAAGAATTCAGTTGGAAATGTCTCCTTTAAAGCCTTGTTATTTTGATGAAGCATTATTGGCTTGAAATCACTTTGGTGGTAACAGTATTAAACAGGTAAATACTCTGTAGTGAATGAGAACTGTCAGTCACAGGACTACTGACTTTACATTGACAACTTCAGTGAGAACATACAGATTGAAACCGAATCAGTTCCTTTCTCTGCAATTCTATCTTTCCCTTTGAACAGGTATTTTAAAATGCTATGGACTTCATTTAGGAATAATCAATTAAATAATGTGAAAAATAACATTTTATGAGTATGTAATTTAAATTCCAAATTATGAGACAGGAACAATCAATAATTTTGAGGGCATGCTGGTATATGGAACATGTTTTCTTACTGAAATCTAAAATCCCACCAGTGGCTTACTTTTCTCTTTTAGGTTTCCAAAGAGAACCCTGTCTCCTGATTCCAAATATAGTGTTCTTGTCTGTAGTCAGATAGACCTAGCTCCAAACAAATATAACATGTAATTATAAAATTAAAATCAAAATTTTATGCTTAAATTCTGATATTTAAAAAGCAGAAAGTACAAACTTTATAAACTGACAAAGGCATTAAAACTATTTGTAATTTTTTCAAGTCTCTAAACAGTGTTGATTTGCTAAACATTTGGAGTTTTTGACAAACCATATAATCTTCACTTGAATAAACTCAGGACTCTGAAATAGGAAAGCAAAGGTAAACATTTCAAGTGGCTGGCATGCCTGTGGATGAAGTCCATCCTTTGAGATGCTGCCCCTTCTTGTTCTAAATCAGGGGTAAACTAGTGATAAAGTGTAACCGCTTTCATTTATGTTGGATTATCTCCTCAACTCTCAACTCCAATGTTTATTTAAAGCTGTGATCTTCATAAAGTTATTTTAATCTTTCTCTGCCCCAGTATACTTGTCATTTAAATTAGAGTTAATAAGCCAGCCACAAGAGCTGTAGAATTGAGAGACACCCAAGCCTTGTAACAACAATAATAAGCAGTGTTGATGAAATTCAGCCCAAGTCCACAGCCAAGATTAGAAGATGCAGAGAAACAGCTTTGATCAGTGTGAGACCAAGTGTAGACTCAGCAGGGAGAGTTCCCACAGGATAGTGACGGCATCAGTCACCTGAGGTCAGCGCTGTCCACTTCTGCTTTTGACCCTGTTCACCCACCTGTTACCTCACAAGCACAGGCTTCGGCAGCCTGGAGGTGATTTTTTTTTTTTTTTTTGTAATGCAGGTGTTCACATTTACAAACAAGGTTGTTTGTGATGAACTGAATCATAGAGTGGCACCGATAGCATTTGCATTCCTGCAAGTGGGATTACCCATGGTTAAAATACCTCCTTGACTTTGTGATGTTCACCTTCATCCAACTCCTGCTTCTGATTGGGAGCCATGGTCCATTTTAGTGGTTGCATGTGGTGATATATTGTGTCCCCCAATATATTATGCATCCTAATAAACTTATCTGGGGTCAGAGGACAGAACAGCCACTAGATAGACATAGAGGCCAGAAAATGGTGGTACACACACCTTTAATCCTAGCATTCTGGAGGCAAAAATTCATCTAGATCTCTGTGAGTTTAAAGCCACACTGGAAACAGCCAGGCATGGTGACACACACCTTTAATCTCAGGAAGTGATGGCAGGAAGCAGAAAGGTATATAAGGTATGAGGACCAGGAACTAGAGTCTGGTTAAGCTTTTAGGCTTTTGAGCAGCAGTTCAGCTGAGATCCATTTGGATGAGGACTCAGAGGCTTCCAGTTTGAGGAAACAAGATCGGCTGATGAGGTGAGGTGAGGAAGCTGTGGCTTGTTCTCCTTCTCTGACCTTCCAGCATTCACCCCAATACCTGGCTTCAGGTTTGTTTTTATTAATAAGACCTTTTAAGATTCGTACTACAGTTGCAAAACCCTATTTTCTTCTTCAAATGATCTGTCATAGATTCTAAGTAGGAATGAGTAGACCTTTGTTTACTCATCTGGCTTTCTTGGTGAAATGGATGACTAAAAATCATTTTTTACACTTAGTACAGTATGTGCATGTACGTGCATGTTTGCACACATGTATGTGGGTGCATGCTTGTGTGTGTATGTGTGTGTGTGTGTGTGTGTGTGTGTGTGTGTGTGTGTGTGTGTGTAAGCACAAGCAGCCCACAGCATGAATATGGTGGAGGTCAGAGGACAGCTTACAGGATTCTGTTCTCTTCTTCTACCAAAAGGAGTCTTGGGGATTGAACTCAGGTTATCAGGCTTGCCAGCAAGCTCCTTTACCTGGTGAGCCATCTTTCCATTCCTCAAATAACCTGATTTTTAAAAACCTCTTCCAATCTTCAACAGGATTTAATAATTGTGAAATTTAATTAGTTAATTAAATATACATGGTTATTACATTTTATGTGTACATTCTTATGAACATTAACTAGACATCTCATTAAATATATATTTATTTGCAATGTGAATAAATTCAGAGAATGGCTTTTCAGTATGAAAACAGTTTCTTGGATTTCCTTCCTACTATCTGCCCGCATTTTCAGTCTTTGTTTTCTTTTTTTCCCTCAACTTGCCTTTACTAAGAAAAAAGAAGTCAATAAAATGATTTCTAATGATATTCTTCTATACTCATAGATTGGTGCTTAGCTGAATTGTCGTCAGAGAAGCTTCATCCAGCAACTGATAGAAACAGATGCAAAGACCCACAGACAAACATTAGGCAGAGCTCAGAGAATCATGCAAAAAATGGGGAGGAAGGATTGTAGGAGCCAGAGGGGTCAAGGACACCACAAGAAAACCCACAGAATCAACTAATCTGGGCTCATAGGGGCTCACAGAGACTGGACTGACAGCCAGGGAGCCTGCATGGGACTGACCCAGTTAGAGTTGTGTAGCTTGGTCTTCTTGTGGGACTTTAAATAGTGGGAACAGAGGCTCTTGCTGACTCTTTCAAATGCATTTGGGACCCTTTTCCTCATACTGGGTCATCTAGTCCAGCCTTAATACAAGGGGAAGTGCCTAGTCTTACTGCAATTTATATGCCATATTTATTTGATAACCATGTGAGACCCGCTCTTCTCTGGAAAGAAACAGAGGAGGAGTGCATGGAGGGGGCAGGCAGAAAGGAGGTAAGGGGAGGGACTGGAAGGAGAGGAGGGAGGGGAAACTGCTGTCTTGATGTAAAAAAAAAATGAAAAATTTAAACTAAAAATAAAATCTATACCATCCATTTTTCTGGCTTGGTAACTCTCTAGGAGATGAAATTAAGATGAGTGAAATAAAGAAGCACGTGTCTTTGGAATTTTGCTAAAGTAAAGTATGCACTATGGGGGTTGTACTTAAGTCCTGGTATTGCTTAATGAGATTGAACTGGTTGGCTGTTAGCAAGGTAAGTCTCAGTCCATGCAGACCTTGCTTGTTGCTCTGGAAGCATTTGCTCCTTCACAAAATATTTATTTACTGAGTACCATTTTCTTTCTTTCTTTCTTTCTTTCTTTCTTTCTTTCTTTCTTTCTTTTCTTCCTTCCTTCCTTTCCTTCCTTCCTTCCTTCCTTCCTTCCTTCCTTCCTTCCTTCCTTCCTTCCTTCCTTCCTTCCCTCTTCTTCTTCTTCCTCATTCTCTTCCTTTTTCTTCTTCCTTTTTATAAAGAGTTAGTTTGTGCATTTACATGGTTCTAAACCTTGATCTATGAGGTTAAGGAACTTCCAGTTTATTTGAAAGAAGAGTATTTTCCACAAAAAAAGTGGGAAAAAGTTAAATAAATAAACAAAAATGCCACCTAACCGTTGTCTTCATTTATAAAGTTGACTTTTCTCATAGCGTACCCTTTAACTTCATATCTTTCTTCAATCAAAAGCTTGCCAACTCTACACCCCTATGTTTGATAAACCCACCCATGTCTCTTGTCTTACCAGATTCCACTGTCCCAGCTTGTACTCTACACCCAAGTTTCAGAGAAACTTTCTCTTTCTGTCTCCCCACCCTATTTAAACAGTTAAACAGCTGCTTAGTGAAATATTTCTCTTTGCAAATTTAGTCAAGATTTTGGAGAGATTGTAAATAAGGTTATGAGAATGCAGAAAATACTTGTTTTGTACTTAGTGTTTCTCAGACACTGAGCACACATACCTATATTATTTTTCTCTGGAAATTTAAAAGAATAGTGAGGTTTTCAAAAGGAAAAGTGATATGTGTGCTGTAAACTTGTATATCTTTAGATTGCAATCTTCATATCACAAAACTTGCAGGTGCTAGCATAAGACTTCAATCTCATGTCTCTACATCTTCCGCTCTCAACAAGTAATGACCAAAGCATTCCTTGACTGTGGGAAAAATACCATTTCAGAAGTAAGGAATGTGTATTTTTGAACAATATGCATAATACTAAAATCATGGAGTCATGAGACTGACACAGCAGTAGAAGACAGGTTGGAACATATGTCCAGGTGAGGACATAGGGGGTTGCAGGAAAGAATAACTGTCACTACAGATTATATCTCAGTTTATGCTGTATTATTGAGAAACTTCAGATTCTGTTAATGGTTAAAAAAAAATATTTTAAAGGAGTAAATAACCTCCTGGAAATTACCATTTGTTACAAACCCACGGCTGTCTCAGAGATTCAGTGGCACCTTCACTCCTGTTAAGGGAATGCACTATGATGGCAAGGCAAGTCCTGAGAAGGCCTCAACTCCTCTTCTGTGCCCTGAGGTAACTCATCAAAGCATCTGTAGGACGGCATTGGAGCTTTCTTTGTTCCAACTATGTGTGCCAGACAGCCAGTACCTCCTACTGTTCTCCAAGACCTGCCTTTGGCCTGTGTCTTGAGAAAGTATCCATAGACACTTGCACACCATGCTGACTGTACCAGCATGGTGAGCTTCCAGTTCATTTTGTATTTTTCCCCTTCTTGAAATACCAAATCTCTTTGTGTTAACTTACTCTTTTTTGTTTTTCAATAACACTTTTACATTTGGATGCTAATTGTTTATTTTACATATGCATACAACGTGTTTTGATCAAAAGTACCCTCATTTCCTCCACTCCAATTCCTCCGAATTTATCCAACCTCTTTTCATTTCAAACTTCAAGTTTCCTTTTTTAAAACTCACTGACTCCATGCGGTGCTATGTGTATATGCATAGGTTAGGGCCATCTCCTGGAATGTAGATGGCCTCTCAGGAGCCACAGTGCTCAGTAAACTGACACTTACTCCACCAGTAGCTACCAATTGCCAACAGCATCTCAGCTAGGGGTGGGACTTCATGAGCCCCTCCCTCTTCATGCTGGGATTTTTGCTAGATTGATCTTGAGTAAGGTCTTGTGTATTCACTCACATCTGGTGTGAGTTCATGTGTGCAGCTGCCCGATTGTGTTTGGAAATTACTATTTGGCTACAGATGTCCACTAACTCTGCCTCTTACATTCTTTCTGTGTCCTCTTCTGTGATGACACCTGAGCCTTGGGTGGAGGGAATGTGATAGAGATGTCCTATTTAGAATGAAGAACTCCAGAGTCTCTTATTCTCTGCACATTGACCAGTTGTGGATCTTTGCATTAATCACTATGTATTGTAAAACAAAGCTTAACTGATGAGGGGTAGGGGGCTGTTTATTACTATGTCCATTTAGCAGAGTAGCAGTACTAGGTTCTCCTCTTGAGCCTGTGACCTAGTCTGCGATGTGATTTGCCCTCAGTTTAGTACCAGGCTTGAATTCTGTCTTATAGAGTGGGCTTTAAGTTCCATCAGAAAGTTCTTCCCATAAAATCCATACCACTGTTGCATCAGTAGTATATCTTACAGGCCAGTTGTTATTATGACTCACAAGGTTCACAGCTGTGTGAGACTGATAATTACTTTTCTCCCTGATAGTGTGAGCAGCAACTCCCACTACTCCGGAAGCTAATAGTAGAGAAGCTTCTAGATTGGTACCATCTTGATTTCTCAATGTTTTATGATTCAAGAGTGTGGTGACTTCAGCAACATGGTCTTACCATCAATTTCTAGAAGGTAACCAAATGCAGGAGCAATAATTTATAGTGTGTGTGTGTGTGTGTGTGTGTGTGTGTGTGTGTGTGTATCCACACTGACATATAACTTGAAAAAAGGTAACTTATACCTGGCACTGGGAATTCTATCTGGTAACTTATGGTGTTTTAGAGAGACTTTTTTCCATATTGTAAGGAATATACTTTTAAATTTTGTCTACATGTGTATATGGGTCTGTTTTAGGAAGCTTCTGAGTATTAGTCATTCTCATGATCCCTCTAATACCTTGACTTCCTTCTCCTCGGCCCATTTAAACATTTCATGTTCCATTATTGTCTTTCCTCCTTCATACAACCTATGTCCTAACCTCTTTCCTCAAAATCCACCCCCATAGTCCCTTACTTGTTTTATGACTCAAGGTCTCAATTTTCCTTTCATTTACATCTGAAAGCATGCTCAGTAATTTCTGATTTGTATACAGCTATATATTCTCTGAAACTACCAGAATGGCTTGTGCCTTCTACAAGATCAAATTTTGTTTTGGAATTAAGATTTGGAATACATCTACAGAGTCAGAGATACGAGTTTGTAGGACAATAAGGTAAGACCTTTAAAATCATGTAATAATTAACCATACTACCCAATATTAAATCAGAACTTTGCTAAAGAAAATTCTGAACAGATAAGACCTAATAGACTGCATCAGAAGACCAACTAGCCTTCTAAAGAATGAACAAACAAAGCAATAACAACAATCAACACATAAAAACAGTTTAGACAGGTAACACATAAATGGACAGGCTCTTTTGAGAACTGAAGCAACTCAGCATGTGAATAGAGAGTCTGTCAATTTTCTTTGGGTTGTCTTCTTAGTTTGCATCCATAATGCGAGGGTAGTAAGGATGCAGCCATAGAGTCAAATGCCAAACACAGATGACAAAAACTGTGGCTGAGGGAGCTCAAGAATCCAAACTGAGTTTTAGGTGAGCCTAGGCATAGCATAGGGTCAAGGGCTTGAAAGAACAATGGATATGGAAGGATGCTGCCAGGTTGAGATTCAAATTGTGTGTATGTGAGCATTTTCTTTAAGTGAGTGAATAGAAAAACCACAACAAAACAGAATCCTTAAGCCTTATTCTTAGAAAAAATATTCTCAAAACCACAAGTTTACAAGACTATAAATGGTATATGCATCACAAATAATTTCAGAAATGTATGATCATTTTTTTTAATTTTAGTTATCATCTGGAAATATCTCTGCAATATTTTTATTCTTTCCGTCTTTTAATGCCATATCTCTCTACCACCACTTCATAGAACAACATTGTGTAATAGCCCTTCTATTAAGGAGGTGAAAGATAAAGTCCTGTGCTCTGGAAGAGGTGATTGTTTTAGAATCACAGTTCAGAAGCACTACCCCAGCTTTGCCTGTCCCTACTGGGAATATCAGGTGCAGTTTCTTGTTGACAGCTAGAGGTTCTGCTTCTAGCTTGGCACATCAACTTGGCATGGGTCCCAATCTGACAGCCATTCCTTCATCATTCTGAAGTCCTCAATTGCACTTCCACCCGCTTCAACCATGATCCTCATGGGAGTAGGGGTAAGTATTCATTATGATTGTCCAAAGGTGGGATTAGAAGACTACCTCACTGAGTTCCTTTTGGGAACAAATGTAGAGTCTAGATATAGCAAGAAATGAAGAGAGACATTGCTGTGTGGAAGGACGTGGGAAGAGTGTGAAGAGGCTGTGTTCACAGCCATCATTGTCAGCAGCACCAGGATCTTCACAAAAGGAACAAAATGATACCAACCTTGGTTGATTCTTCATTCTCCACCCTTTGACTGAGCTCCTCTTTCTCTTTCGTTCACAACTGAAAGTGTTCAGAGCAGAAGAGAGAAGAGGACTTTGAAATTGAGTAACCCCAGAGTTTAAGCATCTTTATCTGCCTTATGAAAGTTCCCGTAGGGTCATTAAGATAGAAATAAGAAGTACCTATTTCTTTTTCTGTGCATCAGAAGTGCAAGGACAAATCCTGCTTCAGAAGAGGTGAAGAGATTTTTTTGAGAGACACCATGTCCACATGGACATAAACTAGAACACAATGGTGTTTCTCAGGCAGAGTATAATCAATGTTACTGTTACAGGAAGGAAGGAAACATTTTAAGTCTGGTGACCCAGAGGGTATATGGGATGATAGAACTGTAATAAAATTTATAGCAGCAAATATAATGTACATTAATGTATGTGGGAACAAAAGTTTCTAAATGTGGCAGATAATGTAAAACTAAACTCAATAAATATAAAGAAATAAGGGTCAGACCCTGGAGTAAGATGCAATTAATTCTAAGCAATTACAAACAGTTCCTGGAAGTCATAAAAGCAACAACATAAAATATTATGTCTATGAATATCACTCGTATTCATGAATGTATTCACAATCTTACACAGAACAGAGGTCGTTAAACTTTCACCTGCAGGTAAAAATAAAAACTAAAAGTAAATGGCTTCCTCTTCCAGAGGGTTAACCTAAAGGATTGAATTTACAGAAGTAAAAGAAAATGGTACACATTGAGATTCCCTACTATAAATCAGCCTTGGATACTTGGACTATGTGCAGTTAGTACTGCTGAGAAGTACAGGATTTATAGCCAGGGCATTCTGCAAAAGAAAGTCAATTCCATACACCTCTTTGGGGGCCTGTATTGGATAGAAGCTAAAGTTCAAACTAAAAACCTGCAGCTGCCTTCACTCACCTTGTGAATTTTCACAAAATCCATAAACTGTAACCTGAGATCCATGAATTTTCATGTTCAGTGTAATTGTATAAAATTAATGCCAGTCATTTTATCACCTGTATTATGTATGTTTGCACACATGTATGCATGTGTCTATGTGAGGATCAGGGCACATGTGTGTGCAAGTGGGGTTCAGGACGATGACCTTGGCCACCATTCCTCAGGGGTCTTCCACCTTTTCTTCAGCAATAGTGCCTCTTAATGGCATGCTTCTCACCAACAAGGTGACCTAGGTGATCAGTGAGCCCCAAGTGTCTGCCTATCCCTGTCTCCTTGGTGCTGGGATTACAAATGCCTATTGTGGTACCTGGTGTGATTTTACATGCATCCTGGGGGTTTGAACTCATATCCTCATGCTGGCAAGGCAAGCATTTTAGAGCCATCATCCCAGTCTCAACCATTAATTTTTTTTATTTTTATATCTTAAAAAATGTAGTTCTCGTACAAGAATAAATTAATATGATATGGAATAAAGGAAGTAGGAGCTCTGTGTCAGTATGAACTTTGCTATCCCATTGCTGTTGAGCTGGAGATTCGGTTCCTGTTACATCATGTGCAGCTCGACACACGAATCAGATTGAAGTTGACACGTGCTTAGGAAGAAAATGTCATCTTCTCAAAAAGATACAATCTTGAACATGACTTAACTAATATTTCTAAACCTCTCCTTGGACTAAAACTTCCAATACTGGAATCATCTCCTAGCCCAGCCCCTCCCGTCTATGTGAATCACCTCCATTATACCCTTTTCTCCCCTCTGCTTGTGTCCACTCATTCTCATTTCCTCGGCTCAGAGAAAAGCAACCATATACTGATCTGCTCTATTCAAGGCTCTATTTCAAATGTTAATACACTATATCACTACTTGGTATATTAATTTCCCCAATTATTGCTTTCTGTCAGCTGAACCCCTTAAGTGAAACTTCTTGAACATAAATGATTATATCAGTATTGTAGCCAATATTTTTGACTAGTTACCATCTCAAGTTTTTCTCAAAAGAGCAATTATCTTGTTAGTTCCCAGAGATGCATGGTAAAGGCAGATATGATAATTCTCCATTTTTATAAGGCACTATGGGGCAGTGACAACTGCCATCTGAAGCAAGGCAACCCATTGATCATGTTACCTGATCCCATTGTTCACATAGGTTCTGCTACATTCAGACATGGCCTGTATTGGAAAGACAGATGCTTGGTTACAACAAAGGTCATTTTTGTTCTGGAGAGTTATTTCTTCACAGTAAAACAAGAAAAGGGGGACTTTATAAATTAACTCACAGATATTATTCCTTCAGTGGAGAACAGGAACGTTAGCCTGACCAATAGTCCCATAGTTCCCATCAGGCATTGCATTGTCTCACTACTGTGACAAAGTACCTGAGAAAGCAACTTAAGGGAAAAACAGTTTGTTGAGGCTTCCAGTGCCAGGGACACAGTCATCATGGTGGAGAAGGTACAGGCAGGGACAAGAGGCAGCTGTTCTCATTGTATCCACAGTCAAAAAGGAAGTAGGGCTAGATATAAGACCTCAAGGTCCATCCAAATGAACCACTTCATTCAGCAAGACTCTATCTTTCCATGTTACACAGTCTCCCCAGATAATGCTACAGGCTGGGGACCAGCTGCTCAAACACAGGACACTGTGGGGGGACACGTCAGGTTCAAACCACAACAAGCACAAAGCACACAGGGGTGGAAATTTTTAATACTATGGGCATTGGAGGAAATGTGCTGAGAAGTTCTAGAACCTTCAAAAATCAACGAAGATATTGACATTAAAAGTATGTAAACCCCTGACTAAGGAAGATACATGTCATATTCTATAATGCTGTAAAGTTTCATGATTTCCAGGGTTATTTTGCATAAGTGAAAAATCCGTGTATGGATCTAGCAGAGGCCTGACATTTTTCCCAGGGAAAGCTCATTCCACTTACACTACACTCCCAGAAAATAAGCAGATAATAGAAAAATATTTGTGTCTGTGAATAACTGTGAGTGACTGCAGTGTATGGTCTTATATTTAGACTCATGACAGAAAGGATATTGAAAAAAGTATAATCAAGTTCTCTGTGAATTCAGAAAATTATTTGCATGGGAATAGAAAAGAAGGGAAATGTATTTATCATTGAGCAAACATTAAGCTAACAGGATGTTCATCACATGCTGGATGACATTGTAAAGGGTATGACTATGAAGGCACAGGGATCCTGTTCTTCTTATGTGTGTTTTAAGGATTAAAACAAAATAGAAATACTACCCAAAGTAAGATATAGATTTAGTTCAATTCCCACGCAAGAATTAAAGACTTTATCACTTAAATGGCAAAAAGGAACAATTCTACAATTTGAGTGATCCCGAGGGGAAAAATCCTCCATACAGACAACAAGCAAACAAACAAGAAAAGATAAAAGAAGCATCACATAATCTGAATTTAAAGTACAGTAAAAGTAGCCAGGTATGGTGACTCATGTTTTTAAATCCTTTAATCCCAGCATTTGGGAGGCAGAGACAGGCAGAGCTCTGTGAGCTTAAGGCCAGCCTTGTCTACAAAGTGAGTTTCAGGACACCCAGGGCTGTTAAATATATATATATATATATATATATATATATATATATGTATATATATATATATATATATGTGTGTGTGTGTGTGTGTGTGTGTGTGTGTATGCATGTACATGCACACATATATATTTATGCATGTATTTAACTATATGTGTGTATATATATATGTACAGGGAAAACTATTTTAACCAAAGTAATACACCACCACCATAGAAACAGACACATAGACATTGTAACAGAGTACAGAACCAGAAATTAATTCACACAGTATGAACAACTTATATTTGAAAATGTTGTCAAGAGCATACGACAGGACAAACAGATACTTCAACAAACAGTGGTGGAAAAACTGAATATAAATTACTAGGAGAATGAAATATTTCCCTTCTCTCAGTACATAAAAATCCAATACAAAGTAGATTGAAACTCCAAATGTAAAATCGAAAACTACGAGATTACTAAGATAATGCATGGGAGACACTCTAAAATTTTGACATAGACAGTGATGTGTGTGTAGGTTTCCCAAAGCAGAAGCGACAAAGGTATAAATGGACAAATGTAATCCTGTATCAATCTGTGAGCATATGCCTTGCAAATGAAATAATCAACAAAGCTTCAAATCTACTCTCTTCACACATGATTTGTATCCACAATGAATACACAAGGAACTCAAGAAGCTAAACACAAAACCACAAGTGCACGGTTAAAATGGGCTGAAGATTTGAAAACGCCTCTCAAAAGATGATATGAAAATAGCCAATCAGTAATCCAGAAAATGATCATTAACTCTTATCATCAGGAAAACAAACTCAAACCAAATAAGATAACACCTCTCACCCAGATAAGATCAGTCTCATCTCAATCACAGAAATAACAAATGTCAAGAAAGAAGCAGAAAAGATGAACTGTTCTAGATTGTTCACAGAGATGTAAACAAATTCAGCTATTATGGAAAATAGTATGTACATTCCCTAAACATTAAAAGTAGAACAATCATATTGTTCATTAAAATTAATGCTGGTCTACTTTAAAAGAAGAGGAGGCCATTTTGCCAGATAGATAATGTACTCTAGAGGTTGTTTCTCCATTGAGCACAATAGCTAAGATCAGAAATTAATCTAGAAATTCATCAATAAGCAAATAATTTGAGTCATATACACACTAGAATACTATTCATCCATAAAAAATATAAATCCCCTCATTTGCAAAACAAGGATGGGACTGTAGGGTATTAAATAAAGTGATCACAAGAGACAGATGCTGAATATAAACATCAATGTCATAGAAGAATGGAGGTGAGCAATGATCAGTAGAGACAGGGAAGGCTCCTGGAAAAGAAGGCTGGGGGTGACTAGATAAGAAACATCATAACAAAAATGGGAAGAGTGATTTCCAGTTTTCTAGAGCACAGTTCAGCAACCACTGTTTCAAACAATCTGTGATATATTTAAAAATGACCAGAAGCATCCAGAATTTTCAACACATAAATAATTCAGAGCACCTGAAGAGATGGGATGCCTTCTTACGCTCAATAATATGTTCTCAATAAACACATGTGCTATGTCTCAATTAAGGAGAGATCTAGAAAGCTTCCTTTCTTGGAAGAAGGCATGACAGCTTGGCTTACCATGTATGTGTCACAGTTGTCCCCTATTCTCCTGGTAAGAATGACAGTCACCTGCACTGGCTAATTGCTTTTACTAGGTGTTATATATGATAAAAGCCTGCATCTTCATGGAAAGCAGATGGATACAAATATGAGCAAGGATGTTAGATCCGACATCTGAGGACATCTAGGCAGGCATGCTAGCTTCTCTGATGCTTGTTTTTTAGAGTGATGAGTAGAGTGTCTTAAAGGAATACTCCTGGCTTATCCCAGGGTGTTGCTTAGGTTTCAAAACTATGACATAGGTAATACAGAGCAGAGAGCATCTACAAACAGTATATTTCTCACAAGATATTTAAGAAAGCAGTAGAGCAGTAGGGGAAGGTCCTTTTAGACTTGGAATCAGGACATCTCTACAAAATTACCTACAGAACTATAATATTAGGAATCAGATGGAGATACTGGTTTCACACAGGATCTTTGAAGTTAGGCTTTCCCGTTTGTTTCTTATAACATTTTTACAAGACAGTTAGCTGCGTGTACTTTTCTGGCCTTTTTCTCTGGAAACAGATTCTAAAACAACTGCTGTGTGCAGATAGTTTTAATGAAAATCTCAAAATCAACTCATAGGGGTGGAAGGATTGGTAGCAGAATTGTGCAAAAGGAGCAGTAGACTATGAAGTGGCAATTTTGAAACGAAGAATGTCCTCCATGCACTGAGGCCATGAGACCCAACCTTGATAAAGGGCTTGGCTTCTTCTGTGAAGGGCACGTGACACTGGCAGACTATTCCTTTCAGAAAACAAACTCCCAAAGAAAGATTCTGTCCCTATCCTAGGGTCTAGAGAAAGAGCCTTGAGAATGGGGCAGCACCCCTTAGCCATCCCAGTGTGCTGGGCTCTTTCTGGTACTTTATGTATCCCAGCAAAATTCTTCCAAATTTTATAATCTCGAACAAAAGAATTACCAGAGGGTCTGTGGATTGTCTTAATCTTCACATATAAGAAATAAAGAAAAATTAGTTTGAGATGTTTGATAAGAAGACTGCTGAACTCAATTCTCAAGTCTGCATCTTTTGTCTCTGTCTTTTTCTGTCATATCTCTGAGACTCTTGTGGGACCCAGTCTTGACATTAACATATCTTCTCTGCAGGAAATTCCCCAACTCCCAGTGCTCAGCATGAGTGCAACAGTTATTAACTCCACAGTTATGCATGGCCATCAAGAGTGCCTTTAAATAAAAAGTATTATAATGGTGATTCAAGAATTACAGTTTGCTGACTCTATCAAGTAAACCTTAAACAAGTGAGGTCTTTCAAGGATTGTTACAAAGCCATCTAATCAGCTTTACCACCTTGGGAGAGAAAGTTTTCTTACGTGTTCCTTTTACTAATTTACAACTGTGTGAACCAGAATAGGATTATCTTTACACTAACTACTGGACAAACTTCAATGGTCCTGCAGGATATAGAATTCATGTAAACTCTTAGACAAACAATAGAAATCTTCTAGCCTACCTGCATATGGTAGTTCATGTCTGAATCTCTGCACTCTGATGCTGAGGCAGGAGGATTACTATGAGTTTGAATTTGGGATACACTGTGAGTCACAGGTCAACTTTTGGCTACATAAAAAGACTATTTAAAACAATCTGTCATTTATCTGTCTCTCTTCTATCTATCTATCTATCTATCTATCTATCTATCTATCTATCTATCTATCTATTTATCTATCATCTATCCATCCATTCATCCACTGTCTGGCCTTCCCACCTGTCCATCTACTCACTCATCTATCTATCTACTTATCTGTATATCTTTATCATCAACTTTATCATCTACCTTATAATTATCATCTATCACACATCTGTCATCTCTCTCTACCATTTATTTTCTGTCATTTGTCCATTTCTGTCATCTATTATCTATCTTTCCTCTGTCTTCCATCTATCTCTGTCTGTCTAGCTCTCTGTCAGTTTTAGAGTCAGAGAAGAGACAGCTTTGCCAGGACACTGTTTTAGAAAGTGTCCCATGGTTCTCTTCTGGCCATGCTTGCTTTCAACACACTGGAAATCAATCCGTGAATGAAGTGTCATGCCTGTCTGTTGTCTATGCACTTGGACCTGGTACCTTTCATGCTTTTCCCTAGAAATTCTAGCCCAGTCATGGACTGATGCCAGGGCCTGCACTTATTATGGCTCAGGTCTTGGCTGTAGACACAACCACAGACAGCACAAAGTGGACTAAGTGGGTAGGTATTAAATTTTAAAAAAAGTAAAAGAATACATGATGTTGAATGTAAAAAATGGTGATGGGAACAGTGAAAGAATCAAAAGGGATGGAATGGGAGGTGGATTTGCTCAAAACACATATGCATATGAATATTAAATAAAAATGTTTTAAAAAATCTTAAAATATATGTTATTAAACATTCTAAATATCCTATCATTGAAACAGTATAAACTATATAAAATCATTGTGTTTATTTTCATTTTTATTGTGTTCAAAGTCTACTGGTGATTTTACAGTGTGAATACATGAGAGTTCAAACTTGGTTTTACATGTGTAAGTGCCACAGGTGCTCAGGAGCTACTGCATTATTCTGTGGATAATTGCCATAATTTATTATACAGATATTTTATTAATCATAAAATAAGGAAAGCTGAAGCTGAAAATTTTGCTTTCTAAGGTCTTTGTGTTCTGGAGACCATATTCCACCACAAGTATTGTGTTCCACCTTAAAGTCGTCTTCCATGTGCACACTGGCTATCACTTGTTCACCACTGGTAACTTTAAAGGCAACATGGCTGATGTCAGGGGATTATGAATGTAGAGGAAAGATGGAAGACATGTCTGGGTGAAAGCTGATAACAACCTCATACGTGGAAAATAAAAATTATAAACATTTACCCAAAGTTGCTCTGGAGCAGAATAATGAGCTGGTGCTCATGATTGACTGTGGAAACATCAAACAAATTGCCACAGGAAAAATTCTTTAAGTCTCACTATTACTTTTTGTCCTTTAGGCTCAGAACATATTTTGAATTTCAATGCATGCTAGTCATGTTTCTTTCACCATAAAATTAATTTCTATAATGATTCTGCCCTTAGTAAAAAGTTATATTGATGCCTCTACTCCCATGTATTTTGTGTTATGTCTTTAACACATTTTCAAAATGCACTTTGTAGAAAGTCTAATTTTATTATCAGATATTCACTTCATTGAAAGTCTGCACATGCAGAATATACCATATTTTTGCTTGCTAAAACTGCATCTACTGAATTGTACTCTCATACAAAACAGCTCTGGGAATGTCATTTCTCTATTCATTCTCAATTGCATTCCATCACAAAACATGATACCTCTTCTCTAAAAGAGTCCACAGGAAATCCATCACAGGCCTTCTTATCAGGAAATCTTGTATTGCTCTATCATGCTAGTCTGTTATCTTGATAGATACTTCCTAGTGCACGCCTCACATCCCCAGTTTGTCTCATTCCAGCATTTTAGAAACTGTGTAAAACCTAATGGTATCGGCATACAAGCTTACATGCTTTTAATCTCCTTTCAAATTTCAAATACTTTGTATCTTAGAGTATGTTTAAATTTAAAGCAAAACTATATTTTTAAAATTTATTTATTTATTTATTTTACATCCCAACTGCAGTTTCCACTCCCTCCTCTCCTTCTATTTACTCCACTCACTTCCCTTCCATATCCTCCCAAATCCACTCCTCCTCTGTTTCTGTTCAGAAAGGGGTAGGCCTTCCATGGGTATCAACAAAGCATGGTCCCCTTGTATTTATGCTGGGCAAGGCAATCCAGTATGAGGAATAGGTTCCCAAGAGCTAGCCAAAGCAATGGGTTCTGACCCTGCTCCCATTATTAGGAGTCCCACAAATAGACAAAGCTTCTTCACTATCACATATACATTAGAAGGCTTAAGTCTGGCTCATATGGTCTCCCTGGTTGTTGCTTCAGACTCTGTTAGCGCCTATGAGCCAGGTTAGTTGTTTCTGTGGGTTTTCTCGTGATGTCTTTGAACCCTCTGGCTCCTATGATTCTTTCTTTCTCTCTTTCTCTTCAGCAAGATTCCTCAAATTTGGCCTAATGTTTGGCTTTAGGTCTCTGTGTCTATTTCCATCAGTTACTGGATGTAGGCTCTCTGATGATGATTGGGGTAGTCACCAATCTGATCACAGGAGATGGGAGACACATATCACTCCTGAAACCTTGTGTCTTCAGCTGTCACTACCACCAAAAGTATTCTTAAGAGTGGACTAAGTGTTAAAATCTGTGAATCTACATGGACACCCTAGTGATTTACATTCTGCAAGACAACACGTTTCTGTGTGTGTCTGTGTTTTGTATCATATATATCTTAATTCAAATTTAAAAAAATCGATGTGCAAATAATAAAACAATGGGTTTAAATTTTTCTAAATATATTTTCATTTTTTTTATGTTAACAAACTAACTGTATCAGTTGAGAGCTCCTCAGCACCATCTTACCTGATAGTCAGACTGTGCCTTTCATAGAACCAAAACTGGCCTGGCTGCTCTCAAGACCTTTCCACAGTGGTTATAATTTTACACTGATCACAGGGACCAGCAACAGCACAAATTCCTACTTTGTGATCCTCTTGATACGTATGTTCTGCACAGTTCAGGGACAACCCCCTGCCTTAATCTAGAAACAAACATACATTTATTAGCTTTATTGCTTATTATTTCTTCTGTCAATCAACACAATTAACACAGCATTGTCAATGCAGCTGTAGAAACTAGAACAGAGCAGAAAATAAATGTGAGCACACTTCCTATTACAGAGGGGACAGTTATCCAATTATTATAGGTCAAAAACTAAAGGTAAAATGCCAAAAATACATCTATTTTAAGTTTCAGTGACTTAGGCAAATACCACTTCACTGAAAGGCTGTCATGAGTTCAGAGTGCCTCTGGGGGGGGGAGGGGGTTAGAATGCGGTGACTCTGATGACATTAAGCTTCCAAACAGATGTTCCCTAGGAGCAAAGAAAGTTATTAACTTCCTTTCTAGGTTCCACTTTGTTTTTAAGAGATAAAGAGAGGGCATTTTAACAAAGAAATGTCAGCTTCCTGATAAATTAGTGTCCTCTTTACAACATCTGAAATCATACTATTTCATATCTGATGGCAAAACCTGAAGCAAATGTGCATAGAAAATGACAGAAATCAATACTGAATTCACGTTATTTAAAACCTCTGATTGCTACACTTCCTGAAAGATAAATTAAGGAACTCATTAGTGAATTTTTTTTTTGGTGACTCTTCAGGGACATAAGGAAAACCTTTCAATGTAGGCATCCCCAAGGTCACTCTGAAATGAACTTTAGTAACAAAGATACGTAATATCAGCAAGAAACAACACATAACATGGGCACACTTACAATGTGCTGTAGAACATCAAGCCAACTGAAGAAAATTCCTGTAATGCTTTTTAACACTTGTTTTCTGAGCATTTATTACTGTGAGTTGATGAAACCATTTTCTTGTCAGTCATAAACATTCTGTGGCTTCGTGGAATATTTGTCTGTGACACCATCTTTATTTACTCGATCTGTTGGCACAGGTTTATGAGCATACAGTAAGAGTCAGGTTTCTTGCCTTCCTGCAGTTTTATTACTATGCAAGAGAGAAAAGAAATACATAAGTAAAATAAATTAGATGCAAAGGATTTGAATGAATTTTATGGGAAGCTATAGTAAAAATATTGAGAATGTGTGGCCTGTTTCTCTTTGACAGACTTTGAAATTGTTCACTAAGAAAAAGTCCACTTTAGACATGGGGCAGAAGGTTTAATGTTATAAGTCTTTGAAACAGGAGCAAGACTATTCTATTTGGAGAGTTGTCAGGTCCATTCCTCTGAAATATAATTGAGTCACATCATGTACTAGACATTGAAAAATACTGCATGATGCTAGAAAAACTATTTAGCAAAAAGACAAGCCTTGCTGTTGATAGTGCAGAAGCCATCCAAAGACTTTTAAGCATTTTGTTGTTATATTTTTGAATCTTAATGTTCTACAAGTGTCCATATGTACTTCTTCCTCACATTGGGGGCTAGGAGGTGCTGGAAACTAAGAGGTGGGGTATTACATGTTCAGTGTTCACTCAGTTGTGCATAACAGGCATGATGGGGTCCAAACTCTTCCAGGTTCTTTGCTTCCTGGCTTCCAAGAGGAACTATTTCACCAGAGGAGCAAAGGCTACTGAAACAATAGGCTTTTCATTGAAGTATATAAAACTATGAAACAATATTATTCTTTATAATTTTAAGTTGACTATCCTAGGTATTTTGTTACAATAAGGGAAAATTGACCAAAGAATAGTAATAGGATCTGCCTTATATGTAGGAAGAGTATTCTGTGTGTTTATTTCAGGAGAGACAAGACTACAAAGGGGAATGACTTAACGAGTTTATTAAAGTTGTTCATTAAGAGATGAAATTGGTGCAAGATAAAGTACTGAAAGGGAAAGGAAGAAAAGAAAGAAAATCAAGGATTACATAAATACTAGTCAAATTTTTTCTTTGTATTTTTTTATTACCTGTTCCTAAGCCCAAGCAAGGTCACTCTGAAATGTAGTGTTTAGAGGGTGAGAAGAGCAGGGTTCATTGTGTAAGAGATGTGTGCTCTGGATTATTTACACTGTTTATTGCTCCACCAATATTTACTAGGCATCTGGTGCTGACATTTAATTTTTGTAGATTGAGTGCTTTATTTATTTATTGTTCTAACCAAGAGAGCATTATCTCCTAGGAATTGATAATATCTTGTCATTCTCTGGAGGATATTTTAATAATAGCTCTGTCATGAATGACTGCTCAGTTTTTCACTGAGCAAATTCAGTTTTGCAGCAGTATGGACTTTTTTTTTATTTAAAAATGTTTTTTATTCATTTTACACACCAGCCACAGATCCCCCACTCATCCCTCCTCCTGATGTGCCCCCCCAACACCCACTCTCACCCCTGTCTACCCCTCATCCCCTCCTCCAAATGGGTAGGTTCTCCCATGGGGGGACAGCAAAGACTGGTATATTCAGTTGAGGCAGGACCCAGCACCTCCCCCCACTGCTACCTCCCCCCCCCCCACCCCGGCTCAAGGGTTAGCAAGGTGTCTGATCATAGGTAATGGGATCTAGAAAGCCAGCTCATGCACCAGGGATAGATCCTGATCACACTGCCAGGGACCCCTGAAAAGGACCCAGCTACACAACTGTCTCCTATAGAGGATCTAGTCTGGTCCCATGCAGGTTCCACAGCTGTCCGTCCAAAATTCCTGAGTTTCTGTGAGCGTAGTACAGTTGTCTCTGTAGATTTCCCATCATTATCTTGACCCCTCCCCACTTCTGGCTCATAAAATCCCTCTTCCCTCTCCTCAACTGTACTGCCAGAGCTCGGTCTGGTACTTGGAGGTCGATCTCTGCATCTGCTTCCATCAGTTACTAGATGAAGGTTCTATGACGACAGTTAGGGTATTCACCAATCTGATTACTCTGGTAAGCCATTTCAGGCACCCTCACCACTATTGCTATTAGTCTAATCTGGGATCATCCTTCTGGATTCCTGAGAATTTCCCTAGCACCCAGTTTCTCCCTTACCTCATAATGGCTCCCTCTATCAAGGTATCTCTTTCATTACACTCTCACTCCATCCCTGTTCCACCTCGACCATCCTGGTCCCTTATGGGCTCATCTCCCATCCACTTCCCTCTATTGCCCCCACTCATCTCCAGTTTACTCATGGAGATCTTCTCTGTTTCCCCTTCCAAAGGTTATTCATACGTCTCTCTTAGGGTCCTCATTTCATTACTTCTCTGGAGCTGTGGGTTGTAGTCTGATTATCCTTTGCTTTACATCTCCTAGCCACTTATGAGTGAGTACATACCATGTTTGTCTTTCTGATTCTGGATGGTATTTTCTAGTTCCATCCATTTGCTTGCAAATTTCATGATGTCATTGTTTTTTTGTTTTGTTTTTTTTTTGTTTGTTTGTTTTTACAGCTGAGTAATATTCCACTGTGTATATGTACCACATTTTCTTTATCCATTCTTTGGTTGAGGGGCAACTAGGTTGCTTCCAAGTTCTGGCTATTATGAATAATGCTGCTATGAACATAGTTGAGCAAATGTTCTTGTGGAATGTTCCCTTGGGTATATGCCCAATAGTGGTATACCTGGGTCTTGAGGTATATTGATTGCCAATTTTCTGAGAAGTTGCCATACTGATTTCCAGAGTGGCTGTACAAGTTTGTATTCCCACCAACAGTGGAGGAGTGTTCCCCTTGTTCTACATCCTCTCCAACATAATCTGCCATCAGTGTTTTTGATCATAGCTATTCTGACAGGTGTAAGATGGTATCTCAGAGTCATTTTGATTTGCATTTCCCTGATGACCAAGAATGTTGAGCAATTCCTTAAATGTCTTTTGGCCATTTGGGATTCTTCTGTTGAGAATTTTCTATTTATATATGTACCCCATTTTTAATTGGATTGTTTGATATTTTGCTGTCTAGTTTCTTGAATTCTTTATATATTTTGGAGATCAGTCTTCTGTCTGATGTGGGGTTGGTGAAGATCTTTTCCCATTCTGTAGGCTGTCGTTTTGTCTTATTTACCATGCCCTTTGCCTTACAGAAGCTCGTCAGTTTCAGGAGGTCCCATTTATTAATTTTTGCTCTCAGTATCTGTTTTACTGGTATTATAGTTAGGAAGTGGTCTCCTGTACCAATACATCCGAGGCTACTTCCTACTTTCTCCTCTATTAGGTTCAGTGTAGCTAGATTTATGTTGAGCTCTTTGATCCACTTGGATTTGAGTTTTGTGCATGGTGATAGATGTGGAGCTATTTGCAGTCTTCCACATGTTGATATCCAGTTATGCCAGCACCATTTGTTGAAGATGCTTTCTGTTTTTCATTGTATGGTTTTGGCTTCTTTGTCAAAAATCAGGTGTTCATAGGTGTGTGGATTAATGTCAGGACCTTCAATTCAATTCCTTTGGTCCCCATATTGGTTTTTATGCTAATACCAAGCTGTTTTTACTACTATAAATCTGTAGGAGAGGTTGAAGTCAGGGATGGTAAATGTCTCGAGATATTGGTTTATTGTACAGGATACTTTAGCTATCCTGGGTTTTTTTCCCATATGAAGTTAAGTATTTTTCTTCCCAAGTCTGTGAAGAATTGTGTTGGGATTTTGATGGGGATTGCATTGAACCTGTAGATTGCTTTTGATAAGATTGCCATTTTTACTATGTTTATCCTACCTATATATGAGCATGAGAGATCTTTCCATTTTCTGATATCTTCTTCAATTTCTTTCTTCAGAGACTTAAAGGTCTTGTAATGCATGTCCTTCACTTGCTTAGAGTTACCCCAAAGTATTTTATATTCTTTGTGGCTATTGTAAAGGGTGATATTTCTCTGATTTCTTTCTCATCCCATTTATCATTTGTGTATAGGAGGGCTCCAAAATTTTTTGAGTTAATCTTGTATCCTGCCACCTTACTGAAGGTGTTTGTCAGCTGTAGGAGTTCCCTGGTAGAATTTTTGAGTCACTTATGTAGACTAGCATATCGTCTGCAAACAGCGAAAGTTTGACTTCGTCCTTTCCAATTTATATTCCCTTGATCTCCTTTTGCTGTCTTATTGCTCTAGCTAGAACTTCAAGTACTATATTGAGTAGAAATGGGGAGAGTGGACATCCTTGTCTTGTTCCTGATTTTAGTGGAATTGCTTTGAGTTTCTCTCCATTTAATTTGATGTTGGCTGTTGGCTTGCTGTAAATTGCCTTATTATATTTAAATATGTTCCTTGTATTCCTGATCTCTCCAAGACCTTTGTCATAAGGAGTTTTGGATTTTATTGAAGGCTTTTTCAGCATCTAATGAGATGAGCACGTGGGTTTTTCTTTCAGTTTTTGTTTTGTTTTGTTTTTTGGTTTTTTGAGACAGGGTTTCTCTGTGTAGCTTTGCACCTTTCCTAGAACTCACTCTGTAGCCCAGGCTGGCCTCGAACTCATAGAGATCCACATGGCTCTGCCTCCCAAGTGCTGGGATTAAAGGCGTGCACCACCACTGCCCGGCTCTTTCAGTTTTTTTACATGATGGATTACATTGATAGATTTTCATATGTTGAGCCATCCCTGAATCTCTGAGATGAAGTCTACTTGATCATGGTGGACAATTTTTTTTAATGTGTCCTTGGATTCTGTTTGCCGGTATTTTATTGACTATTTTTGCATCAGTCTTCATGAAGAAGATTGATCTGTATTCTCTTTGTTGCATCTTTGTGTGGTTTGGGTATCAGGGTAACTGTAGCCTCATAGAAAGAGTTCAGCAATGTTCCTTCTGTTTCTATTGTGTGAAATAGTTTCAGGAATATTGGAATTAGCTCTTCTTTGAAATTCTGGTAGAATTCTGCATTGAAATAATTTGACCCTGGGATTTTTTTTTTTTTTTGGTTGGAAGACTTTTAATGACTGCTTCTATTTCCATAGGAACTACATTTTTAATCAAAATGTTTATCTGGTCTTGATTTAATTTGGGTATATGATACCTATCCAGAAAATTGTACATTTCTTTTAGATTTTTCAATTTGTGGAGTACAGGGTTTTGGAGTATGACCTGATGATTCTCTGATTCTGTTAATTTGGAATTTTCTCTCTGCCTTTTAATTACTTTGGATAAGGGTTTGTCTGTCTTGTTAATTTTCTCAAAGAACCAACTGTTTGTTTCATTGATTCTTTGTACTGTTCTCTTAGTTTTATTGATTTCAGCCCTCTATTTGATTATTTCCTAGTGTCTACTCCTCCTGGGTGAGTTTGTTTCTTTTTCTTCTAGAACTTTCAGGTGTGCTGTTAAGTCACTGGTGTGAGATTTCTCCATCTACTTTATGTGAGCATTTAGAGCTATGAACTTTCCTCTTAGTACTGCTTTCATAGTGTCCCATAAGTTTGGGTATGTTGTACATTCATTTTCATTGAATTCTAAAAAGTTTTTAATTTCTTTATTTCTTCCTTTACCCAGTGGTGATTCAGTTGAGCATTATTCAGTTTCCATGAGTTTGTAGACTTTCTATAATTTGTCTTGCTGTTGAATTCTAACTTTAAACCATGGTGGTTTGATAAAACACAGGAGGTTCTTCCAATTATTTTGTATCTGTTGAGACTTGCTTTGTGACTGAGTATGTGGTCAGTTTTAGAGAAGACTCCATGGGGTACTGAGAAGAAGATATATTCTCTTATTTTTTGGTGGAATGTACTCTAGATGTCTACGAAGTCCATTTGAGTCATAACATCTATTAGTTCACTTACTTCTCTGTTAAGTTTCTATGTGGCAAATTTGTCCATTGATGAGAGTGTGGTGGTGAAGTCTCCTCTATTAATGTGTGGGGTTTGATGTGCAATTTAAGCTTTAGTAATGTTTCTTTTACATATGTGAGTGCCCTTGTATCTGGGGCATAAATATTCAGAATTGAGACTTCATCTTGATGGATTTTTCCTGTGATGAATGTGTAATGTCCTTCTTGATCTCTTTTGATTGATTTTAGTTTGAAGTCTATTTTGTTGGATATCAGGATAGCGACACCAGCTTGCTTCTTAAGTCCATTTGACAGGAAAGACTTTTTCCAGCCCTTTATTTTGAGGTAGTGTCTGTCTTTGAGGTTGAGGTGTGTTTCTTGTATGCAGCAGAAGAATGGATCCTGTTTTCATATCCATTCTGTTAGCCTGTGTCTTTTTATAGGTGAATTGAGTCCATTGATATTAAGGGATATTAATGATCAGTGGTTGTTAATTCCTGTTATTTTTTTGGTGGTAGTGTTGTGTGTTTCCCTTCTTTGGTGTTTGTTGATGTGGGATTATCTATTGCTTGTGTTTTCATGGGTGCATCCAACTTCCTTAGGTTGGATTTTTCCTTCTAGTGTTTTCTGTAAAGCTGGATTTGTGGATAGGTATTGTTTAATTCTGGTTTTATCGCGGAAAATCTTGTTTACTCTGTCTATGGAGATTGATAGTTTTGTTGTGTATAATAGTCTGGGCTAGCACCCTTGATCTCTTAGTGTCTGTATAATATCTCTCTGGGACCTTCTGGCTTTCAGAGTCTCCATTGCGAAGTCAGGTGTTATTCTTATGAGTCTGCCTTTTTATATTACTTGGCCTTTTTCCTTTGCAGCCCCTAATATTTTTCTTTATTTTGTATGTTTAGTCTTTTGATTATTATGTGGTAAGGGGACTTTTTGTTTGGGTGCAGTCTATTTAGTGTTCTGTAAGCTTCTTGTATCTTCATAGGCATTTCCTTCTTTAGGTTGGGAAAGGTTTCTTTTATGATTTTGTTAAATATATATTCTATGCCTTTGAGCTGATATTCTTCTCCTTCTTCTATCCCTATTATTCTTTGGTTTGGTCTTTTCATGCTGTCCCAGATTTCCTGGATGTTTTGTGTTATGACTTTGTTAGCTTTAATGTTTTCTTTGACTTACAAATCTATTTCCTCTATTATATCTTCAATGCCAGAGAATCTCTCTTCCATCTCTTGCATTCTGTTGGTTATGCTTGCATCTGTAATTCCTGTTAATTATTCAGATTTTCCATTTCTAGTATTCTCTCAGTTTATGTCTGCTTTATTCCCTCTATTTCATTTTTCAAGTCTTGAACTGTTTCCTTCACCTGTTTGATTGCCCCCCCCCCCCACCTTGGGTTTTTGGCTTTATTTAAGGAATTTATTGATTTCTTCCAATTTTTTTTTGTTTATCTTTTCCTTGATTTCTTTAAGGGAATTTTTCATTTCCTATTTAAATGCCTCGATCATCTTCTTAAAGTCATTTTATGGTCATTTTCCTGTTTCTTCTACATTGGGATGTTCAGGTCTTGCTTGTAGGGAAAAGGGGCTGGCTAAAGAAACCAGCCCTGACCCTGGAGCCCAGAACTAGGGAAAGAAGGCTCAGATCAGGGCAGAAGGAAACACTGTTTGGCTCAGTCAGATCAGAGCCATCTCTGCCCCTGGCCAACTGACTTGTGAAACCAACCAATCACAGAGCAGGATAGTAGAACCCTGGGCTCGAGGTTGACTCCACCCCCTAGACTTCCTGTGTAAACTGCCCTGCCTAGTTAGTTAGAAAAAAGGCTGCTCTCTCCACCGTGGTAGAGGCAGCTACTCTCCTGGACTCCTCCTTCCCAAATAAATCTCTTTTTCAAAAGAGTTTTTTGGGTGTGAAGAACTTCATTCACTGGGGTAGGGACGATCCTTGCTGAGACGTCCCCCAGTGCACAAAATAAGGGAGAGCTGAAACAGCAGAGCAAGGAGGAGCTGAACAGAAGAGCTTTGTTGAGATGTCCCTCAGTGAATATATATGAGAGAGCTAATAAGTAACACTTTTCTCTGGAGCTGGAGGAGATTGTTACATTTCTGCAGGGGTTTCTCCTTTTGCAAAGTGAAGCAAAAGAAGCAACATCTTAGGCTGGAGAAAAAGCAGAGCTCTGCTAGGAAGCCCCCATAAGTGGGGGCTGAGCAAAGCTCAGCTGTAGAGGCTCTCCAGGAGAGGAGGAGGATTGCTCTATCCTGTAGGGAGACTATCCCCCCTCACACCAGGTATCCCTTGACTTTCCTGTAGAGTCAGAATACCCTTCCCTGCTGAAGCAGTTTCTGACCTGACTCTCCCAAGAAGTCAGAAAAATTTCCTTTCCAGGTTTGGGCTGCTTCTTTGCAGTTCCAGCCATCATAGCTGTGCTAAACAGCTCCAGGTATCAGGCACACCTTCAGGGCAGAGCTGTTGTTCAGAGCAGCTCGAGGTGTCCAGAATACCTCATCCTCCAGGGCTGAACTGCCTCCTTTCAGTTCAGCCACCAGAGCTTTCCTAAGCAGCTCAAGGTGTTGCCTGACTCCCCAGGTAGTCAGGACACCTTTCCCAGAGTTGCAAAAACTCACCTTTTGCAACCAATTTACCTACATTTTTGGTGCTGAAACCCGGGACACCAAACCCACAGAGTTGCAAAACTCACTTTTGCAAACAGTTTACTAACATTGCTGATGTGGAACCACTAGGTCCTAGTGGTACTATATTGCCCTTTATGTTATTGAATGTATTCTTGCACTAGCATCTACCTATCTCTTCCTCCAATTGGTGCAAATGGTGTCTGTGTTTCAGGGAGCCACCCTTGGTCCATTTGGCACTCTTGGTCCAATTGGAGCTCTTGGTCCAATTGGAGCAGGCAGAGTCTGTGTCTCAGGGAGCAACTGGAGCAGCTGCAGTCTCATGGGATTGTGGTGATATTTCATTTGTGCTCTAACAAATAAAGCTTGCCTGGGGATCAGAGGAAAAAGCCATCCACTGTATTAAACATAGATGTCTGACAGTGGTAGCACATGCCTTTAATCCTAGCATTCATGAGGTATAGATTTTTAGAATGCCTAGCCACTCCCCCAGCTACATGATCACGCATGTGCTGGCAAGCAAGATGCTTATTAATCCCAGGGCCTTATGTTCTATGTAATCCATATGCAGTGTGATCACATAATCTATGCACATGTGTGGCATAGCTACATAAACCCATATGCGCATGTGTGGGGGGAACCTATAAAAGCAGGCTCCACCTATTCCCCTTCCTCTCTTCCTGCATGGTCATTCCACAGCCCTATGCACACTCCTTCTATTTTTTCCTTTAATAAACTCTTATAGTGGGTTTCATTTTGCCTCGTGGCTTCTCTCTCGTGATAAACAGCACTGCTTAATAAATAACAAAGATTCATCTTGAGCTGTGTGAGTTCAAGGCCACACTGGAAACAGAGCCTGGTGTGGTTTCACATGTCTTTAATTCCAGCAATAGTTAACCATAGAGGTCTGGAGGTCTGTACAAACAGACAGGAAATGAGAGAGCTGGGAAGAAGGGGAAGTGATATAGCTGGGAGGAGAGTGGAAGTAAGATGGCAGAACACAGAAAGGTATATAAGGTGTGAGTATACAGAAAAAACCTCTCTTGTGCTGAGGATTTCCTAGTGGTAAGAACTTGTAGCTGGCTTGTTCTATTCCTCTGATCTTTTAGCTTTCACCCCAATAACTGACTCCAGGTTTTTTATTAATAAGACAGTTTAGCAATTTGTGTTACAGGGCATGGGTTTGGGTGGTGGCTTGGGTCTTGTAGGTTACATGGTCTGGTGGTGGGTGGTAGTAGTCAACCCTGCCTGCAAGAGTCCTGCCTGCTGGCCTCTACCTGAGGCTGCAATGGGTGATGATATGGAGTATGGGTTTTGCCCCCGGGCCTAAAGCCTAGAAGCTGGGTTGATGTGCTAGGAGAACAAAGACTCACCTTTGGGTCCAATCAGAGCTGGCAGAGTCTGTGTCTCAAGGAGAAGCTGTGATCTCGGAGAATGGGTGGGTTTGGGGTGGTGGCTTGGGGCTTGTAGGTTACAGGGTCAGGCATCAGGGGGTGCTAGTTAGGTCTGCCTGCAGGAGTCCTGCCTGCTGGTCTGTACCTGGGGCTGCAATGGGTGGGGGTATGGGGGCACGGTTGTGCCTCTTTGCCAAAATCCTAGAGGCTGGGTTGATCTGCTAGGAGAACAAAGACTCAACTTTTGGTCCAGTTGGAGCTGGTGGAGTTTGTGTCTCAGGGAGCAGCTGTGGTCTCAGGGTAAGCCCGAGTTTGGGGGTTAGAATGGGAGTTATAGGTTACAGGGTCCAGTGGGGTTGGTGGTAGTCAGACCTGCCTGCAGGAGTTCTGTCCACTGGTCTGCAACTAGGGCTGCTATCGGTGTGGGTATGGGGGCACAGGTTGTGCCTCTGGGCCTAAAGCCTAGAGTCTGGGATAATCCCAGTATGGACATTCTTGTCCAGTTTCTCCTCATGACATTCTGGGTTTTGGAAGTTTCATTCAATAACAAATATCTGACACAATGCAATAACCTTTAAGGAAGCAAAATGCTTTCCCTGCATTATCTCATCGGGGTTTTCAAAGATAACCAAAGCAGTCTCTGGACAAATGGTGATGGTCAGAACCTCAACTTGTCCCCAAACTTCAGCCTTGGCTCTTCCTCTACCTTTCTGATGCATGCAGCTGTTATTTCCACAATGAGATGTTTAGCCTCAAAGACTTACAACTCTCCTTTGACATCTCAGTCTCTACATCCTTGCCAAAGATGTTCCCTGCACCTGGAATGCCAATGACCTACATGTCTGGTAAAACACTTTTTGATGCTTCCTCAATTCCACACATTCTTAGATGTCTTCTAGAATATAGCTGGGATTTTTTTTTTTTTTTTGGTTTTTCGAGACAGGGTTTCTCTGTGTAGCTTTGCGCCTTTCCTGAAGCTCACTTGGTAGCCCAGGCTGGCCTCGAACTCACGGAGATCCACCTGCCTCTGCCTCCCGGGTGCTGGGATTAAAGGCGTGCGCCACCAATGCCCGGCATAGCTGGGATTTTTAACTCTGTTTCCCTACTCAGTGTGTTTGTTTACAAGATACCTGCCACCTACCCTTCTGAACCAGAAGTTATTTTTTATTTAACTGTGAAACCTAGATTCAGTATATATTTAGCCACGGTGGATCACAAGGCCATGGGGAATGTGGGGCTACAGGAAGGTTTCAGTGATTATTTGCTGAGGTAATTTTTCTACATTGATCATGAATCTATCACTAATGCCATGTTAATATATTGTTTAATCTCCTATTTTGGGAAAACATTCTTGAGTGTTCTTTTCCTTGATATTTAAAATGGAAATAACAGTTGGCCTGTTTGAAGAATCAAATAAAATTATACTGTGAGAGTTGTTTGAATCCATAAAGAAAAATATGAGCAGTGATGAAAGGTGGATTCTGTTCAGACATTTCTTCTCCATTTGTAAACTTATTGGCATATTCCATGAATATTCTTCCATATTATCATTTGTCTGGAATATTTCCTTATATTTGATTATATCTTTACCACTAATTTAAGCAGTATATTCAAAATTCTGAAATCGAAAGAAGCTGCCAAACATCCTGGCTTCTTTTACCCAAGGAGGGTAGTGGTATGATGGGTGTGTTTCCTACAACACTATGACAAGTGGATGGGTGCATAAAAAACAGCCGGTAGATGTGGGTGATGGTTCTAGATTTCTTTTATGCTGTTAAGAAGACACATATACTTATATTCATAATCAAAATATTATGGACTAATATTTTATAGTGAACAGATATTAAAATCATTGTAGAGGTTCCACAAAAACATAATGATAGGATGCTTTATGATCCAGTTATCTTGTCACTGAATACATACTCAAGGGAAACAAGGACCTCCAAGAAGATGAATGGATTCCATGTTTATGAGAATAACTAAGGTCCACCTGGTCCCATATATGCAAACTCTCTTTCTCTGCCATCTCCATTTCTCTCCTCTCTCTCTCTCCATTTCTCTCCTCTCTCTCTCTCTCTCTCTCTCTCTCTCTCTCTCTCTCTCTCTCTCTGAAAGATAAGTACGTGATTACATAGAGAAAAAGAAGGACTTCCAGTTTTACTTTGTAAAACTCTCATGTTTCATGAGCTACTTGCACTATGGCATTCTCTTTATGTTTTCATTTCCCATCTTGACAATTGAGCCACGATAATGATATTAAGGATTCTGTCAAGTGGTGGCAGCATGCTGGGCAATTCAGCTCTAATGATGAGAAGGAAGAAATCAGTATTGAGGAGGATTGACAACAGCCACTTCTAATGTTTGCATCATTGTTTCAAAACAAAACCCTATTTTTTTGTTAGCGGAAAACTTAAAGTGATAAAAAAAAAAGTATTATCAAAAAGTAGAGAAGCTGAGAAATTATGTGCTTTAGTATATATAAATCTTTAAGAAATTCCTAGACATTTATGTAGAACCCATCAGCAAATTGTGAGCATCAGAACAACATATGAATAAAATTGAAAAACAGAGCATAGAGTAAAGTCAGTTGTATCCAAATAGTCTAACATCTGCACCACTCTGCACTGCCAATGAATCTCATGCAAACAGCATTGTTTTGCATGCATTTTGTTGTCTCTGCACTAAGCCAGTCATTTAATGTTGTGTCTTCTGAAGAAATGAAGAAAGACAGCTGTGAACAGTTTTTGAGAAATATTACCCCATCTAATGTGCTATTAGTGAATTCAGTTTTAAGATTGTGCTATTACATAAGTCTCAATTTTCTTTTTAAGCTGCAGAGAGAAAGTGGGGGAAAATGTCACTAGGTTTTAAGACCACGAAAGCAAGCTGCTTTCTGTACAGCCTTTCTGCCCCACAGTCTGTAAATTTCAAAGATCTCACCTGGGAAGCTAAGAAGACACCCCCACCCCCAACCCCTCACCCCCGACCCCAGTCACACTTCACAGTAAAAGAAAAACACATCATGAAACACTGTGCTTGATATGATCTTCACTCCAGGGCTTGTTTTTTTTTGTTTGTTTGTTTTTGTTTGTTTGTTTTGTTTTGTTTTCCTGGCTTTTGGCTATGTCTTCTTGGAACATAGACAACATGAAAGATAGATGTGTTCAAATGGAAATCAGCCAGAAACTTGGGGAGACATTTCACCCTCACAATTGTGTTGTTCATAACAACTTTTCAAAGGTGTGTGTGGGGCTCTTAGACTACATCATTTGGGAGGGTCTTCTATATTTTCTTCCTTAGTCTGTAGTATTCTAAGGCACTGAATATAGCATGTCAATACCAGATCATGTTTTAAGAAATGAACAAACAAACAACAACAAAAAAGAAAGAAAAAAGCTGAAACATAAAATAACCTTGTGTTAAGAATCCCTAAGCATTGGAGTACCAGAGTGAATTAACTATCAAGAGACAGCCACTTGGGAGATATATTCCTCAAACCTGAAGCAAAGCTTCCAGTGGACTCAACAGTTTGCTGGACTTCAAATGATGAATATTTGGGGGTGTTTCTGGATAATTCTGTAGTCATCTGTTTTGCAATGGGGCTACAAATGACACTATCCCATAAGTGGGAGCAAATGTTGCTTGTGTGCAGCCATGCTCACGTTAAATATTTGAATCTCTGGCTTCCTTTCTGTTTTGATATTTCCTGGCCATTCTTATCCCCAGAGTCTTACATGCTATCTTCTGTGATGTACCCTTCCTAGTCATGATTTGTATGAGTTAGTGAATACAAATGGGGTATAAAACTGTGGTCTCAGAAATGTGGTATGTGAATTTTTACTTCACATTTGATCTGATTTTAAAAACTGAGACTCTTTAGAATCTCTCCCCAAGGAAAATGTTTTATTTATGTGGAGGTGATAACTGTGTATGTCTCTTTCAGGCAGAAGTGTGAACTTTTCTATGACTGTTCCTATGCATTTTTATTGAGCTGAAAATATGAATTAAGTCTATTAAATACTTCAATACATTTCTAAATAAATGCACAGCTTATTCATTTTATTTTATTATTCAAGCAAAATCACATAAAGAACCTTTTGAGTTATGGAGCCTGCCATCTTAACCTATTCTTTGTGAAATGTTCCCTAGGGCCTGGTGATCATTTTCCATCTATTTCCCCTCTAACAAGACAAGATTTATTTACACATAACATAGTCTAAAACTTCTATGCATCCTAAGTGCTTTATACTCTGTAAGTGTTGCCCTGACTATCAAATAAAATTTATAGTGAGCAGGAATTGATGTGTGTAACACGTTACCTTAGCTACAACAGGAGTTAGAGTGCCAGGCTGTCCCAGTTCAAGGCTTGGCTTTACTTGAGAGTATGCAAGGTTGTTCACACTCTTGGCAGGTTCACAGCCTAGGCAGGTTGTTCAATTAATCTCTCTCTCATTTTTCATCTGTAAATAGAGATGCGAATCATTTAAGTCATTGAATAAAAAATAACTTACTGTATATTTATCTCCTAAAAACCCACCTGGCTCACAGTCTCTTCTGATTCTATTTCTTACTACCCTTCTCTTTTTCTCCTTCTCTTCTTCCTCTTTCTTTTCCCTCCTCTTCTTCCCTCCTCTTCCTCATTAGTTTTCTCCTCCCTTCTTCCCCTCCTCCTCTCGTTCTCCCTCCACCTTCTCACTGTCCTTCTGTGTCTCCTTTGTGTCTCTTCCTCCTTCCACTCCTCCAGTTCCTTCCCTTCCTCCTGACCCTCTACTCCTTATGCAAGTGTTCTCCCTCGTCTCCTCCTCTCCATCCTCCATGCCCTGTGTATGTTGGTTTGTCTCATTAGCGTTTTGTGAAGCAATAGACTCCCAGGGGTTCCAGCCACTGCAGCTCACAGATGTCCCCTTTGAAACCAACTGTTACTGGTGATTATGGTGGAGTCCTTTTGGTGTGGAGAGGGCTGTCTTCACCACGGTGACATTCTGTGCATGTGTAACAAGGTCTGATCTCTTTCTTTCGTTATTAAATCTACAAAAGACTTTCCATATATCTTCATTTGAGAACCTCACAATGTCAGGTAAAACCTGTATCTAGGAGTTCTTAATATAATTCTGGTCCCAGAAACTTCTCACTCTCAGCTGGGATGAGCACATCATCCATTAATTCCTGTTCTTGCCACTGTATTGCTCCCCAGGGGCTTCTATTACAACAGCAGCACTTAGCTCTGGTTCTCTGACTCTCCAGTCCTGAGTGTGGGTGGTTTGTACTGAGACCTCAGTGCTCTGATAGTTCATGAAAAATCATTTATTTTTAATAGAATGGTAGTGATGGAGTACCAGCTTTTATTATGTATCTGGAACCAGAAATCCCAGCTATGACTTTTTACTTTCTTGCATAGAACAAAACAATAAAATGAGAGTCTCCCTTCATTAACACTCTTGACCTTTGTTTATGGAGCTGCTTAGGCCTGCCTGTTACTGTCATCTCTTATAGAACCCTTCCTTGCTCATTTTAACCATGGAAAATTGGTCAGCAGCATCACCAACTTACACTCGAATATCAGGGTCAGCTCAGTGTCCTTTGTATGTTATATTTATATTTTATAAAAATTTTAAAAAGGATTTATTTTTATTGTATATGTTCTGCCTGTGTGTATTCAGATTATGTGTGTACAGTGCCCACAAGAAACAGAAGAGGGCATCATAGCCTCTGGAACTGGAGTTACAGATGACTGTGAGCCACCATGCGATTGCTGGGAACTGAATACAAGTCTTCCACAAGAGCAAACAGTCAGGGCTCTCAACAACTGAGTCATTTCTCCAGCAACCGATATACTGATCGACAGGGCCTTTTTGAAACCATGATAAAATTATTATCATATTTTAATATCAAAATAAATTCAACATCATTAAAAGATCAAACCTTTTCTCAAAGTCATTTTCCCAATGCCATTTTCCTTTCTTTCTTAGCAACTCACTTTGATACAATTTAACTCCTGGTCATAGTGTAGTGGCTAGTCTTGATACTTTTATGGAAGTTAATTAAGAAAAATCAGAAATAGAAATGAACTGAGAATGGAAGCTTGGAATTCACTTTGTTTTCCTAGTAGTTCTAAAAGGCCTTAATCATAAAGAGGTTTAAAGAGACATTTAATAATGTTTATAGATTATCTGATGATACCTGTTCATTATGTGACTTCCAGGAAATTTTAATTTCCATCTGAGATTACACTCTGTTATCTAAGACAGACCAGCAAGATATTCAAACAAGAAATATGTGTTTAAGCATAGAAACTGATTTAATACTCAAATAATTTGTTTTTACCCAGTAAAACATAGGAATGAAAAGAACTGAAATATGTACCACACACAGAGAAGCCTTGTACATAGGTCCCAACAATTTTATTACTTTCATGAACTCATTTCTGCAAACAACATTTATTGGGATGGATTTCCACTTATGGAAAAAATTCAAGATTTACTATTATTGATGAGAGATCTTGCTCATGGAAACTAGAGATTTAATGAATAGTAAGCATGTGAAGATGAAGTTTACATTCAGTAAGAAAGGAACTATGCAGGGCAGGGATAGGGCAGTGACTTTGTGAGTAAAATGTGGCAAAAGACTGAGAACCTGTTTTGAGATCCTAAGCATCCGTAAAAAGTTGGGGTTGCAGTGTGTTTCTCTTACCCTAATGCTGTGGGTAGGAACCAAGAAGATCACAAAGCTTGCTGTCAGCCATTTCAGTAGAAGTGGCTAATTCCAGGTTCACTGAAAGAACCTGTCTCAAAAAACAAGGTGGAAAGCCATAAAAGAACACAGCTGAGGTTGACCTGTGGTCTCTACACATACTCACATGCCTGCACAACCCATTATAGAAATTATTAACAAAACTGTACAAAATGGAAAACAAAAATAGTTGAGGCAAAATAGTACAAAACAAAGTCTACATTACTGATTCTTGTATTTGTTTGGAGGAGTCACTTGAGAGAAAGATGGCATATGAACTGAATTTTACTGAGATCTTAGATCCTCAGCAGGTGGAATCAGTTTTACAATTACCTGCTGGCTCCTGCTTCTTTGGGGACTGTGTGACCAGCTAGCAACAGTCCCTGCCGTGTTTCTCTAAATCTACTATTGCAGACTGAGCTTCAGAGTTGAGGTGTGTGGAGTTGAGTCCTTTGAGATATCACTAGGTCATGGGCGTGGAGCTGTCATGAAAAGGTTCAGTATTCACAGGAAGGGCTTCTTCTCTTCTACTCACACTTTCTCTCTCATTGTGTGAATCTACAAGATAGTGGCTGTCTTGTGAGAGATGATCTGCCATCAGGGAGAACTTGGACTTCCCACCCTTTGCAGCTGTCAGAATATGCTTGCCATGTAAGCATCTCAGTCTGTGGTATTCTCATTAGAGTGGTTTGAGCTGTTAAACACTCTGTTACACAGAAATAAAAAGACCATTAACATGAAATATGAAATGTGCACAGTCAAATAGAGGCTTATTTCTGGAGGATGTCAGACATTTAGTGTTAAGATGATGATAATAATTGTTTGAGTTTGCTAAAAATAGCTAATTCTACTTACCCAGAGTTTATAGACTAAAGATTTGTATTATTATGCATACTAGCATCCTAACAGAGTTATACCTTATGTATAAAGGTAATGAGATGGTACACAGTGTGATGTCACAACCATTAAGATGTTTTGGACAAGTGAACACAGAGATTTCTCCTTATCTGAGGTTCTAGAAACTGAATAGACAGTGAATCCTTCAGTCAGATGGTTAAAAAATAAAATTATTAATTAGCAGGGAGATAACAAATCTTTAATGCTGTAGGAAATGTTCTGGCATAACAACAAGTCACTGACAGAAGACTGTAAAACCATCTTCACAAATTAAATTCATTTCTTGCATACATATTAAGACATAAACTTCAATTAAGCATGTAGAAAATCTCCTTAAAATGTTTTAAGCATTTACTGGGAATACAGCAGCTAAGCAGAACAGAGAAACAAGTAAGCTAACTGAAGACCTTCACCATTACCTCCTTCCCTCCTAACCCATTACCCTAATCTCATCCCTAAAGCTGCAACAGAATACCAGCTGCAGATTTCTTTCCCTCATGTACACATCTGCTGTGAATCCCACATGGCATGCCTGCTTATCCTCCCACATCAAACATGGTCACTTTACCCCAGTTCCCAACTCCAGAAGGCAACCCCTCCTAACTCACAGGCCATGCCTTCCAGAAAACCAGGAAGACTGCCTGCAGACCTTCTCATTCTGTTGACTCACTTCCAATTCCCTCAGTCACATCCCAGCTCTGTAGCATATCACACCAGGCAGCATTCCCTGACCCCCAGTTGCCATCTCCTATGGATCAAACAGATCTTCCACTTTTACCTCCCTTGCCCCATTTTTTGCTTTGCCGCAGACCCCAAACTCAGCAGGCATCCCCAAGAACCCAAGGACCACTCTTCCCAGGACAACATGTAGGCTGATGGCAGATCCACATGTCTACTACCACTCCTGAGATCCAACCCTCCATCCAGTCTTATCCCAAGGTGTGTAACAGGAAATCCACTGAAATCTCCCTTTCCTCTCTGACCTCATCCCCAATGGATCACAAAGATCTTCTCCTTCAGCCTTTCTTCCCCCAACTCATCCCAGTATCCCATGAAGCATTCCCTGCTAACCAACCAGTTGAGGAGACTAGGAAAATCATCAGCACACAACTATAACACTCTCTGAACATTCAAAGAAGAAACAGAAACTATGGAATAAAATGCCCACCCAAGTAAGACAAATCCAGAAATCAGCACACATATCTATAATCATTCCAAGCCCAGATACGTAGAGACCAGTGTAAAAACACAATCAATAACTTCCTGGGCAATATGTCATCACTAAAGCACAGCTACCCTAACACAGCAGGCCCTGAAAATTCCAACATAGCTGAAGCACACACACAAAAAGACCTTACTTAAACACCTCACTTAAAACCAAATATAGGTCCTTAGTGAAGAAATGAATAAACCCCTTAAATAGACCCAGAAACACACATAATATGGAGGAAATTAATAAAGCCTTTAAAGAAATACAAGAAAATGGTGTGGGATCATTTTGGTATCATGATTCCCCATAATTACTTTCTTCTGTGAAATATGTGTGAAATTATAAATTCTAGGTATGGACAATCCCTCATACTAGAAATTTAAGTCATAAATTGTACAGATGTGTTTTAAGTATCCTTACATTTTATTTAAAATAAAATTATTTTAAGTAGAGTTTATATTGTGACTGTTTCTATTAATGATTAAACTATATTTTTCCTTTATCCTTCACCATAAATGTTTCAGATGCCAAAACATAAAACACTAGTTAATTTTTTTAAATGCCAAGCACAATGGTAGAAAAAACAGTTACTAAGTATATAATGTTAATGATTTATAAGTCATTGTCAGCCAGATACTTGGTACATTTTTTTTCAACATTCTTGAAGTAGTGAGCCCTCTTGAGAGAACAAATACTATGAATATTTTAAGAATGTAATGATGCGTATGCTGCTGAACAGAACTGAATATTAAACACTCACATTGAAAGAAACAACAGTCCCTTCCAAAGTTTCTGGTGATGTGTTCACAAGGACTCTGAGTGTGCAACAACACTACATAATGCAGATTGCTGAAAACCACCTCATATGTTCCAGGGAACCCCCTGGGGTGGTCTCAAGTACATTCAGTAATAATTGCATTGCTCTGGGCTGTTAGTTGATACTTTCCAGCTGGGACATGCAAAGTGTGCTCTTGTACACTGTGCTTCTGTCACATCCTAAGAGGAGTGTGGTATCATCTGAAACCTTCCCAGGACTTAGACACTGTGAGTTCATGCTTGCACCAGCCACATTCTGTAGAGAAGATAATATTTCATAGCTGGTCTCTCCATCTTCTGGCTAATACATTCTTCCCTCTTCACTATATTTAAAAGGCAGTTTGATACTATGTCAGCTTTGCTGAATGACAGTAGTAAGCTCTTCTCTAAGGCCTATGACCTCCCCAGTCATATGTTTTTGACTGGGTTGTGAGACCTTTGTCTATTTCAATGAGCCTAATTAGCTAATGTTTTTATTCTTTAAGATCTGTGTAATTGGCAAAAAATAGGCTTTAAAATTTATATATAATAAATACATAAAATATATTCAATAGAAAAATTTGTAAAATTCAGTTTGAAGCTCCACAGCTTCACAATGTCTTTCTAACTGTTTATGAGTTTAGTGAGATGTATAAACTTCGGTTCTGGATAATTTGGATATGTGATGCTTTTGATTTACACATTCTTAAAAATAAAATTTTAATAATGAAAGTTAATATTTTAAAGCATTTTGCTTAGTATGCAAAATTATAACCATAATCCTGGAATTGCTAGCACAATCTAGAGCCATGCCCCCAAACTTGGAATAAACAGAAGAGAAAGTTCATGTTTTTAAAGAAAGGGTGACTAGTTATTTTCTATTTCTTTTCCTAAGACAAGTAGTTTGTATAATGTGAAACTACCTATATAAACACAAATGATACACCATACTATTTTAAGAATTGTTGAAACAGATACAACGTCACAAAGCTAATAACTGAATTGAGCATCTGGTTTTAAAACTTACATATTATAAGATTAAGCTGATCTTTGAGGAGATACAGAATCAAATGCCAGATCAGTAGGTGTATGGCTCTTCAGTGTGTGATTTCTGAGCAGCTCAGTTTCTCTGTGTTGGTGCAGACGGGGCTACCTCACAATAAGATGTATTTCCTCCCCTCTGGGAAGTTGACTACCTTGGATGGCAGAGTCTGTCATTTTATCGTATTATGAGGTTTCTTTGTAAATATTATTAGTCTAGTCCTGAAATATTTTACTTGTTGACTTTAATACAATGTTTGAAAAGAGCCAAAATATATCCCCATACATGGATATTCACTTATGGTTTTTTGAATAGGGAACTGTCTCCATTGTTCCTCCTGTGGCTGCTCCAGGCAGCATGAACAGTTTGTTCTGAACTATATCATGTAGTAAGACAGGGCATGCTCCTTCAGTGAGTTTATTTATAAAATACAGAACACTTGAAAAAGCCAGTGCAGTGAAGCAGCTACCAGTTACTGATAATATTAAATTCAATCAGCCTGTGAATTCTGGGGTATGTTTCCTTTTTTCTTGTGACACTCCTGCAAATCTTGTGCATTATTCTCTTTATATGTAGTCCATAATAAAATATTTTCTGATAATTATGTTTGAATTATAATATTTTATTAACTCTGAGAATTTCATACAAAAGTACTTGTTCTGATGTAATTCTCCTTACTCCTCCTTAGCTCCTCCCAGTTCCAGGCCTCCAAATCCACTTCCCTGATAATGTTTTGATTGGTTTATGTAAAAGACTGTATCACTTTACCCTATCAGCTTACCAGGCAGTTGGCATCAAGTTTGATTCTCTTGCATATTTAATCTAGGTCATTATTTAATGAGACTTGTATGTCATGAGGATTTTCAAATATTAAAAAGCTATGAGGTGAAAAGAAAAGATAACCTGTGCCTCTAGTTTGGACAATTTTCCCTCCACACTCTAAAAATACATGTTCTATTGAACACACACAACTGCAATTTGCACTTTCTACTCTTCCAGCCATTTATAATGAGTCTGTTCACACCCACATAAATAGATTCTTATTCTTTTTCATTAATTCATGGTGTCCCCCTGTATCAGTATCCATGTGTCATTTCATCAACCTCATAATAAAGCAGAATTTTGACCAGTGAATATGTAGCCAAACCACAAGCTTCCTACAGTTATAGTCACATAATGAACTCTTGAAAGTAGATGAGAAGGGGTCAGGCATGGTGATGCCTGCAATTTCAGCTGTCTGAAGGTAGAGATAGCAGGATGAGAAGTTCAATTACAGCTTTTGCCACTTTTCTCAGCTATATGAGATCTTATCTCAAAAAAAAAAAACAGTGAATAATTGGACCTAAAGGATCAAGTTTATGTGTGTTATCAAATCAAAGGCAGCTTAGTGCACCATAAAATATTTTATATCCTTAACGCAACTTTGCCTAATAACTTTCCATTGACACTTTTTAATGTTTTTCTCTTGAATTTATTTTTATTTCTTGACCATTATGTTGTATAATATAAATGGGTACATGTAGCTAGAGTTTTCCTGCCTGGCCACGGTCAGGATAAATCTCTTTCACCTGCCAGTCCCACAGCCACTCAGACCCAACCAAGTAAACACAGAGACTTATATTGCTTACAAACTGTATGGCCGTGGCAGGCTTCTTGCTAACTGTCCTTATATCTTTAAATTAATCCATTTCTATAAATCTATACCTTGCCACGTGGCTCGTGGCTTACCAGCATCTTTACATGCTGCTTGTCCTGGTGGTGGCTGGCAGTGACTCCCTCCGCCTTCCTGTTCTTTTAATTCTCTCTGTTAGTCCCGCCTATACCTCCTACCTAGCCACTGGCCAATCAGTGTTTTATTAGTAACACATTTGCCATACAGAACATCCCACAGCAGGTACACATTTTTGTATTGCTAATTCATCATGAACTGAATCAGTACTTAAAATTGCATTTTAGCTGAGAATCCAATAAACATAATTCCCTTTCTTTTGGAATTGTAGGTAGAATAATGATACCAGACCATTGTCATTTACCTGACGATTATATGAATATTGTAGATAGTATCTAGGATGAAAAAAAACCTGTACTAAAGGAAACAATATATAATTTGCAGTGCCTGTAAGATTTCTTGGAAAAATAGTAAATCACACATTGGCAATTCCTCAACAATGCCAAAGGAAATGTTACAATGTTTTTGATTGTTTTGTTTTGTTTTGTTTTGAGACAGAGTTTCTCTGTGTAGCTTTGTGCCTTTCCTGGATCTCGCTCTGTAGATTAGGCTGGCCTCGAACTCACAAAGATCTGCCTGCTTCTGCCTCCCGAGTGCTGGGATTAAAGGCCTGCACCACCACCACCCGACACATTGGTTTTACCATAAAATTAATTTACACATGAAGATACTTTAAGCATGCTCAAATAACCTCATATAGTGGCGAAAATAAATTTGAGCAGGAAGAAACCTGTCAAAGATTACTTCCTCAATCAAGATTCCTTCCTGCTTTTAAGGCTCTGCATTTCAAGGTGGGTTTGAACCAGTACAACAAGATCAGATTTAATTCCTTTTCTTTCCTTCTCTCGCCTCCCACTGCCTGTGGAGATCTAGTCCTGGCTTTGCTCATTACTGTCTAAGCAAGAAAGAACCTGTGTTTCATTTTGCCTGAATGGAAGAGTGCTGCTTTGGGTGTTCACTTAATAGTTGTTGTGATTGTCTATGTCAGTGGTACTTGACAACAGACATGCAAACTCTGTGTGTCTATAGATGCAATGACTACAGAAGGATAACACAGAGATAGAGAGTGAACTCACTGAGCTTTTCATAGCGGTGTCACCTTAGGAAGAATGAGAAGAATGGGCTAGGGAATAAAATTTGGGGGTACAAGGACCTGTGCAGATGGATGGGTCTGTTACTATTCAACATAAGGGGTATTTCCTAATCATGTTAGCGGGTATACTTATTTTTCACTTGGTCAAGAGTGTTTGTGAAATCTTTCTTGTGTTTTAAGAGATGTCTTCTATAAGATCCTTGTGAACATTTGACCATGGAGACAACATGGCAAACACTCCATATCCAGGTAGCTTTGTCTCTATGATAAGAGTGTGAGCATAAAAAAGGGGAAGTTCTGCTATTAAGAAGGAAGAGTGAGACATGATCTATGGTGGATGACAGGTTAGTGATTGGCGCTGAGATTCTATTCATTTCTTATGCCTGTGAGAGGTATAGATAAGCCTCTCTCTTTCATTTATTTATTTCTAAATTTATATATGTCTGTTTGGTATAGCACCATTTATTGAATGTGCATTCTGAAGTGCTTTTCCTTGTGTGTCAGATAAGTTTTATACATTTGCATGAATTTACTTCTGATTTGTGCATTTCAGTCAATTTTCCTGTCTATTTGTCTGTTCATACTAAATTCTTTTTTATTATCATTTATACTTAGAAAGAATAGAAATTGCGTTAGTTAATTCTTTCCACTTTATTCTTCATTTAATTTTACTCCAGTTACCTCTTTCTCTTGTCTTTCCTGAATTTCAGGAAACTGAAGATCACTGTGTCACTGTGAGACCATTTTACAGATGGATAAGTGAAGACTAGGAGACTAGACATCTCCTGTAAGGATAGCATCCTCCTCTCTCCAGGTCATATTTCTATTGCAAAATCATCTTGGTAGCAAAGCTCTATCATTACAGGGAGAATGTATTTGGCATGCATTTTTAATTACAATAATATAATTTAGAATTCACAAAACACTAATCTTCCGTGAAAATAAAAAAATCAAGCTTCTGATATTCACATCATTCCTCTAGTATCTGTGAATATAAAATATATTTGGAAGACATATTCCACAATATTTTGCAGTTTTATGAAAATATTTAGTATCCTCTTACCTTTGAGTTACCTCTTTATATATCAGGGGAAAGTTGATATAGGGGTGTAATTCCATGTTCATATATATTTCCTTTCTATAATTCAACAAAATGATAACAAGACAGTCTTAAAAAGTAATAGGTCCAGGGCTAAAACGTGTCTCAGTCTTTAAAGTACTTGCTGTCCAAGCCAGCCATGACCATAACAATGAGCACCTGTAATCATAATTCAGAGGAGGTTAATGGAAACAGGAGGACCTCGGCTGCTCACTGGCCAGACAGACTATGTGAACCAGCAAACTGTAGGCTTATTGAGAAGGATAATCAAAAAAGAGTGTGGAGAGCTATAGGAAGATACCTGACATTATCCTCTGGTCTCCACAGGCAAACATGCACACATAAGACACATGAAAATGACCTTATATCACACACAGTCATTTTACCCTATACCAATGTGTTCATTACAAATTATATACATATATAACTATGTCAAAATCCCCTACTGTGGAAATACTGGGTGAATACACTTTAGTTAAGTGGTAATGGTTAAGAGAGGTGACCTGTGTGGTTACCATGTGTCCTATGACAACTATCGAGGGATAGCACTCCTGTTGTCCTCTCCCCAAATACAAAGTTTTTAACTATAACTATTTAACCAGTCAGATAATTCTAATTTAAAGAGTGCTTAGCAGAATTTTTGTTTTTTTCCAAAGGTGCAAAAGTCATTGAGAATACAATGGAAGAATCTGCGAGGTCCAGAGCTCAGGGCTGTGCCCTGAGTGAATGCATGCATGACAGTACTGTAAAGTGGTTTGTGACACTAAAAGACAGTATGACAGTTAGGTATCTATTAGACAGTCAGGTAAAACGTCTCATAAAGAATAACTTCAAGGAGTGAAGCTGTATTCTAGCCCTCTGTCTCAGAAAGTCAGCAGATGGTCACATGATTTTGCTGTTACTTAGCCATTATGAGGCAGATATCATCGGCTGGGTCATGTGCCAGAGTCAAGCTTCTCACGCTATGCTGGCCAAGAAACATAGAGATGGAAAAGGGCCAGGGACAAGACAAATCCTTTACATGTAGACTCCATCCCGTACATTTAAATAAGAACCTTAATCCTAACAATAGGAAAATATGAGCTCATCAAGGTTAATTAACCCTTTGATTAGTTAACACAAACATGGCATAATCACTGCTTTTCAACATCACCAGCTCTGAGGTCCATGCTTCCAACACTTGAGTTTGGGAGGAGAAGCTTCCTATTCAGACCACAACAGGGGCTGACATAACAGCAAAATCTCATAGACATTTTGATTTTGAGTTACATGGAACCTAAAGGACAAAATTAAGATCAGGTTTGGCAGCTACACAACACTTGACTTGGTGTTCTGGGTAAAAATAGATCAGTAATCAAAGTTAAGGGGATCTAAAACACATAATCATTGGGCTTGTTTATGTTTTATAGTTTAAGGTAGACAAAATTTCCTGTCAAATGTCCCCGCACTCTGCCATGGGCAGAATGTATTTCATAATTAATAAAAATATTTCTTTTCTTTTTTGATGTATATTGTTCATTTTAGAATTATTTGATATTTATTTCTAAATGTTATCAAGATTTAAAAAGCAACAGATTTGTACTAAATATACATGCATGAGCAAAAGTAAAATCTTAGAACAAACATGAAATTTGACATTGTAAAATTTTAATATAGTGTTCTGGATACAAATATAATAGAAGCAGGTAAAGACTGTAGTTACCTCAGTATTCTGTGGTATATATTGAGATGAACCAAGGTTTAGGATAGCTACTTCACATTTACATCAGTGCTGACTGGAAGCCAAAGAAATATATTTTAGGCTAGCTTTCCAGAGAAACAGAGGGCTAATCTTCCATATAAATCAATTATTTTAATGTGATCTGTTCTCTTTTAATGGCAATTGAGTTAAATCAAACACAGAAAGCCCTACAAAGACCAAACACCAAACTACTAATTGTTTACACCTCTTGTTCTAGGTTACCTTTAGTTTGATTTACTGCTATGTATTAGTTAACATTCATGGACAAATTATGTCAGGCCAAAATTTCAACTGTACTTCCAACTTCAGAATGCTCCCAAGGAGAATTAATGATCTTTCTAAGTTAAAAACAAAACAAAAACTGTGAGTGACTGTTCTCCATTTTTCCTGAACAATGGGGGACATTTTAACAATGTCATTATTGAATACAGAGGAATGCATTTATTGGTTCACCTGCTCAGGATGCCGAGGCTGGAGAATCACATGATTTTAATATGTCATTGTGGACAACACAGAAGACCCTTCTTCAAAAAGGCAAAGCAAAGCAAATTAAACCAGAGAACATTTCAAATTTTTAGCTATACTTAATGTACATTTCAGCTCACAAGGAGAATGGAATTCCAAGCAGAACACTCTTGTTTGCTTTCCTCTTGGTATTGTTTCTAAGCAAACCCACATTTTGGTCCATTTTACTTCATAATAAAAAAAAGTCTGTATTTTTCTGCAGTATGATAACCTCCACCACTTTTTTTTCTTGGCAGGAATTTGGGTTCTCTCTATTCCTGGCCCTGACCATGGCACCATCCCTGTCCCTGTCACCTGTGATCTAGATCTCAGGTTTTCATCCTGTGTCCATATCCTCTGGGTACTGGCACTCTCAGCCTCGTGGCTGACCTGTAGTTCCCACTGAGCTTGTGGCATTTATCTGAATATGGTGGTTAGGACAAGGCAGACCACCCATATTATTCATGTGCACAAGGTTGTGGGTGGGTCCTTATTACAACTCCTGAGAAAAGGTAATTGCACAGTGGGATATATTTATTACTACTCTTTGTTTTTCCCCTGATGATTTGGCTGTAATTTTTTTATTTAATTTTTTTTTCATTTTACTGTTTCCCCTCCCTCCCCTTTGCCCACTTCCCCCTACATCTCCCCCATACCACCCCATCCTCTCCTCATAGTGGGTAAGACCTCCCTTGGGTAGTCAACACAGGCTAGCATACCAAGTTGGGGCAAGACTAAGCCCCTCTCCCCTGCATTAAGGCTGAGTAAAGCATTGCACCATAGGGAATAGGCTCTAAAAGCCAGTTCATGTACCTGGGATAAGTCCTGGTCCCATTGCCAGGGGATCCACAAAAACATCAAGCCACCAGAAACTGTCACCCACATTCAGAGGGCCTAGTGCAGTTCATGCAGGCTCCCAGCTGTCAGTCCAGAGTCCGTGAGCTCCCACTAGCTTGAGACAGCTATCTGTGGATTTTCCAATCAGGATTCTGATCCCACACCCTTGCTCCTATAATCCCTCCTCTTTTTCTTCAACTGAACTCCAGGAGCTTGGCCAAGTGCCTGGCTATGGGTCTCTGCATCTGCTTCCATCAGTCACTGGATGTAGGTTCTATGATGACAATTAGGGTAGACACCAATCTGAGTACAGAGAAAGGCTAGTTAAAGCACCCTCCCCACCATTGCTATGAGTCTTATCTGGAGACATTCTTTTTAGTTCATAGGGATTTCCCTAGCTCTAGATTTCTCTCTGTTTTAACTCTGACAAGATATCTATTTCATCGCTCTACCTCTCCATTCCTCCCCCAACTTGGCCATCTTGAACCCTCATGTTTCCACCCCTCAATCCCTTCCCCTCTACTCCCTCTTCCAAGTTTACCCAGAAGATCTTAACCCTTTCCCCTTACTGGGGTGATCCATGTGTGTCTTCCTCTTTACCAAAATTCTTTGCAATTATGGATTGTAGTCTAGTTATCCTTTGCTTTGTGTCTAATATTTACTTATGAGTGAGTACATACTATACCCAGTTTGTTTTTCTGGGTCTGGGTTACCTCACTCAGGATAATTTTTTCTAGTTCCATCCATTTGCCTACAAATTTCATGATGTCATTGTTTTTTTACCACTGTGTAATACTCCATTTTGTAAATGTACCACATTTTCATTATTCATTCTTTGGTTGAGGGTCATTTAGGTTGTTCCCAGTTCCTGGCTATTACAAATAATGCTGCTATGAACAGCGTTGAGCAAGTGTCCTTGTGGTGTGGTTGAGCATCTTTGGTTATATGTTCAAGAGTAGTATTGCTAGATCTTGAGGTAGGTTGATTCCTAATTTTCTGAGAAACCACCATACTGATTTCCAGAGTGACTATACAAGATTGCTTTCCCACCAGCAGTGGAGGAGTGTTCCCCTTTCTCCACATCCTCTCCAACATAAACTGTCATCAGTGTTTTTTATCTCAACCATTCTGACAGGCATAAGATGGTATCTCAGAGTCCTTTTGATTTGCATTTCCCTGATTGCTAAGGATGTTGAACACTTCCTTAAATATCTTTCAGCCATTTGAGATTCTTCTGTTGAAAATTCTCTGTTTAGATCTGCACTCAATTTTTAATTGGATATTTGATATTTTAATGTCTAGTTTCTTGTTGTTTATACATTTTGGAGATCAGCCCTTTGTCAGATGTTGGGATGGTGAAGATTTTTCCCATTCTGTAGGCTGTAATTTTGTCTTATTGACGGGGTCATTCACCTTACAGAAGCTTCTCAGTTTCAGGAGGTCCCATTTATTAATTGTTGCTCTCAGTCTGTGTTACTGGTGTTATATTTAGGAAGTGGTCTCCTGTGCCAATGTGTTCATTGCTACTTTCTACTTTCTCTTCTATGAAGTACAGTGTAACTAGATTTATGTTGAGGTTTTTGATCCATATGGACTTGAGTTTTGTACATGGTGATAAATGTGGATCTATTTGAATTCATCTACATGTAGACATCCAGTAACAAAAGCACCATTTTTGAAGAAGCTTTCTTTTTTTTCCATTGTACAATTTTGGCCTCTTTGTAAAAAATCAGGTAGGTGTTTGTAGGTGTCTGAGTTAATGTCAGGGTCTTCAATTCGATTCCATTAGTCCGCATATCAGTTTTTATGTCAATACCAAGCTGTTTTTATTACTATAGCTCTATAATAGAGCTTGAAGTAAGGGATGGTGATGCCTCCAGAAGTTCCTTTATTGTATAAGATTATTTTGGCTATCCTGGGTTTTTGTATTTTTCCATATAAAGTTGAGTATTGTTCTTTCCAAATCTGTAAAGAATTACATTGGGATTTTGATGGGAATTGCATTGCATCTGTAGATTGTTTTTGGTAAGATTGTCATTTTTACTATGTTGATCTGACCTGTCCAAGAGCATGGGAGATCTTTCTATTTACTGATATCTTCTTCAATTTCCTCCTTTAAAGACTTAAACTTCTTGTCATAAAGGTCTTTCACTTGTTTGGTTAGAGTTACCCCAAGATATTTTATGTTATTTGTGGCTATTGTAAAGGGTGATGTTTCTCTAATTTCTTTCTCAGCATGTTTATCATTTGTATATAAGAGGGCTGCTGATTTTTTCTTAGTTCATCTTGTATCCTGCCACATTACTGAAGGTGTTTACCAGCTGTCGGTGTTCCCTGGCAGAGTTTTTGGTGTCACTTACATATACTATCATATCACTGCCAAATAGAGAAAGTTTGACTTTTTCCTTCCCAATTTGTATCCCCTTGATCTTTTTTCGTTGTCTTATTGCTCCAGCTAGAACTTGAGTACTATATTGAATAGGTATGGAGATATTAGACATCCTTGTATTGTTCCTGATTTTAGTGGAATCACATTGAGTTTCTCGTCATTCAGTTTGATGTTGGCTGTTGCCTTTATTATGTTTAGGTATGTTCCTTGTATCCCTGATCTCTCAAAGACCTTTATCATGAAGGGGTCTTGGATTTTATTGCAAGCTTTTTCGGCATCTAATGAGATGATCATGTGTGGTTTGTTTGTTTTTTGTTTTTTTTTTTCAGTTTGTTTATGTGGTGGATTTCATTGACTAATTTTCCTATGTTGAACCATCCCTGCATCTCTGGGATAAAGCCTACTTGATCATGGTGGGTGACTTTTTTTTTTTGATGTGTTCTTGGATTCAGTTTGCTAGCATTTTGTCAAGTATTCTTGCATCAATGTTCATAAGGGAGATTGGTCTGTAATTCTCTTTCCCAGTTGTATCTTTGTGTGGTTTGGGTATCAGGGTAACTGTAGCATCATAAAAAGAGTTGGGCAATGCTCCTTCTGTTTCTATTGTGTGGAAGAATTTGAGGAGTATTGCTATTAGCTCTTCTTTGAAATTCTAGTAGAATTCTGTGCTGAAACCATCTGGCCGTGGGCTTTTTTTTTTTTCTTGGTTGGGAGACTTTTAATAACTGTTTATATTTCCTTAGAGGTTATAGGTCTATTTAAATTGTTTATCTGATTTTGATTTAATTTTGGTATGTGCTACCTATTCAGAAAATTGTCCATTACTTTTACATTTTCCAATTTTGTGTAGTACAGATTTCCAAGTATGATCTAATGATTCTCTGGATTTCTTCAGTGTCTGTTACTATATCCCCCTTTTCATTTCTGATTTTGTTAATTTGGATATTCTTTCTCTGCCTTTTGGTTAGATTGGATAAGGGTTTTGCTGTAGAATGTCATTCTGGATGCTGTGAATGTGTGTTGCTCTGATTGGTTGATAAGTAAAATGTTCATTAGCCAGTAGTCAGGCAGGAAGTGTAGGTGGGATAAGCAGACAAGGAGAATTCTGGGAAGAAGAAAGTAGAGTCAGGAGTCACCAGCCAGACACAGAGGAATGAAGATGTGAAGGCAGAACTGGAAAAAGGTACCAAGCCACATGGCTAAACATAGATAAGAATTATGGGTTAATTTAAGTGTAAGAACTAGTCAGTAATAAGTCTGAGCAAATGGCCAAGCAGTTATAATTAATATTAAGCCTGTGTGTGATTATTTTATAAAAGGCTGCGGGACTGTGGGTGAGAGACTTCTCCCAACTGTGGACCAGGTGGGACAAAGAAAAACTTCCAGCTACAGGGTTTGTCTACCCTCTTGATTTTCTTGAAGAACCAACTCTTTGTTTCATTGATTTTTGTTGTATTGTTCTATTTGTTTCTATTTTATTGATTTCAGCCCTCTATTTGATTGTTTCCTGTTGTCTACACCTCCTTGGTGAGTTTGTTTCTTTTTGTTCTAGAGATTTCAGGTGTGCTGTTAAGTCCCTAGTGTGAGATTTCTCTACTTTCTTTATGTAGGTAGTTAGTGCTATCAACTTTCCTCTTAGCATTGCTTTCATGGTGTCCTATAAGTTTGGATATGTTATGCATTAATTTTCATTGAATTCTAGGAAGTCTTCAATTTCTTTATTTTTCCTTGACCCAGTGGTGATTCAGTTGTACATTGTTCAGTTTCCACGAGTTTGTAGGTTTTATGCATTTTGAGTTGTTAAATTCTAATTTTAAACCATGGTGATCTATAAGATACTGAGGGTTATTCCGTTTTTTTTTTAATCTGTTGAAATTTGTTTTGTTACCAAGTATATGGTCAGTTTTGCAGAAAGTTCCATGGGGTGCTGAGAAGAAGGTATATTCTTTTGTATTTAGATGAAATGTTCTACAGATATATTACATCCATTTGAGTCATAACGTCTATTTGTTCCCTTATTTATCTGTTAAGTTCCTGTCTGGCAGACCTATCCATTGGTGAGACAGGGGTGTTGAAGTCTTCCACTATTAGTGTCTAGAGTTTGATGTGTGATTTAAGCTTTAGTAATGTTCCTTTTACAAATGTCAGTTCACCTTGTATTTGGGGCACACATGTTCAGAATTAAGACTTTGTCTTGATGGACTTTTCCTGTGATGAATATGAAATGTCCTTCTCCATCTCTTTTGATTAATTTTAGTTTGAAGTCTATTTTATTAGATGTTAGGATAGCTACACCAACTTGTTTCTTAGGTCCATTTGACTGGTAAATCTTTTCCCAACCCTTTACTCTGAGGTAATATCTGTCTTTGAGATTCAGGTGTGTTTCTTGTATGCAGCAGAACGATAAATCCTGTTTTCATATCCATTCTGTTAGCTTGTGTTTTTTATAGGTGATTTGAATCCGTTGATACTAAGAGATATTAATGACCAGTGATTGTTAATTCTTGTTAATTTTGGTTTTGTTGGTACTGGTGGTGGTAGTGTTTGTGTGTTTCCATTCTTTGGGATTTGCTGGTGTGAGGTTATCTATTTCCTGTTTTTTAGTGGTTGCAGCCAACGTCTTTGGTTTGCAGTTTTCCTTCTAGTAATTTCTGTAGGGCTGTATTTGTGGATATATAATGTTTAAGTCTGATTTTGTCATGGAATATCTTGTTTTCTCCATCTATGGTAATTGAAAGCTTTGCTGGGTATAGTAGTCTAGACTGGCATCTGTTCTCTCTTAGTATTTGCAGAATGTCTGTCCAGGACCTTCTGGCTTTCAGTTTCCATTGAGAAGTCAGGTATAATTCTGACAGGTTTGCCTTTATATATTGCTTCACCATTTTTCTTTACTGCTCTTAGTATTCTTTCTTTATTCTGTATGTTTAGTGTTTTGACTGTTATGTGGCAAGGGTTTTTGTTGTTGTTGTTGTTGTTGTTGTGGTCCAGTCTATTTGGTGTTTTGTATGCTTCTTATACCTTCATAGATGTGTCTTCCTTTAGGTTGGGAAAGTTTTCTTTTACTATTTTGTTGAATATGTTTTTTGTGCCTTTGAGCTGGAATTCTTCTCCTTCTTCTGTCCCTATTATTCTTAGGTTTGGTCTTTTCATGTTGTACCAGACTTCCTGGCCATTTCATGTTAAAATTTTGTTAGCTTTAACCTTTTCTTTGACTATGAATATATTTCCTCTATCATATCTTCATTGCCTGAGATTCTATCTTTCATCTCTTGTATTCTATTGGTTATGCTTGCATCTGAGTTTCTGTTCATTTACTCAGATTTTCTTTTTCCAGAATTTCCTCAGTTTGTGTTTGCTCTGTTGCCTCTATTTCAGTTTTCAAGTCTTGAACTGTTTCCTTCACCTGTTTGATTATTTTTTCTTTGTTTTCGTAGCTTTCTTTAAGGAATTTATTATTTGCCTCCAATTTTTTTCTTTGTCTTTTCCTCCATTTCTTTAAAGGAATTTTTCATTTCCTTTTTTAGGGTTTCTATCATCTCCATAAAGTTGTTATTAAGGTCATTTTCTTCTGAATCACCTGTGTTGGGATGTTCTGGTCTTGCTGTTCTAGGATCACTAGGTTCTGGTGGTGCTGTATTGCTCTTTATGTTGTTGAATGTGTTCTTACACTGCCATCTATCCATTTCTTCCTTTATTCCATACAGGTGGAGCTCTGGGTCACTCTTCTTCCAATCAGTGCAGGCAGGGCCTATGGCTCCTGTAGTTGCTTTTCTTTCTACTTGGTGCAGGAGGGGCATATGGCTTGGGTGATCACTGATGCCACAGGGGATGGTTGGTGTGGGCCAGGAGAGGAGGCCGTTGCCTTGTCTCTGGGACTGTGATGGCTGGGGGGGAGGGGCATGTAATGTGCCCCTGGGCCTAGGGGCTAGAGAACTGGGTTGTCCAGTTAGGGGATCAGGGCCTTTTAAAAGACACATTTATAATGCCATTTAAATACCTACAAAAATTATTTAAAACATTTTCCCATTTGCTTCTGTGTCCAATTATATTCACATTCTGTTTTGCCTTTTGGAATCATTGATAAGCAAACTCAGCACATTTAGAGGTGTTAAGATAGACTTCTGTTGGACACAGGGTAATGTAACATTATCTGAGCTGGAGTATTTTTGTACATGACTGGACAGCATACAACTAGAACCAACTGGGTGAGATAGCAGATACATGTCATTTACTAACTAGAACAGGCATATGTAACTTATGGTAACAAAATATTCTCTGTCCAATATCTTTCAGAATTTTCCCAAGTCGTAGTGAATTGTTTTGATCTTTGATTAAGTTAAATCCCCAGCAATCCTTGGCTGCTATCCATCCCTGCTTCTGATGTCTAAGTACACAGACACAGCCTATAGGTAGATTCTAACATGTTTGTATTTTTCTACCTCCACTGTTAAGACACCAGGCCAGGGAGTGGGCAGAACCCAGCCAACCATGGCCAGGAGTTAAACCCTCACTCCCCCAACAGACTCCAGAGAAACCTTCCATCCCATGCCATGCAGCCAAACACACCAACCCAGGGCCTGCCTTTGTGATGAGGAGACATGGCCCAGCACAGCACCAAGGTGACCTGAGTGGGAGAAGGGGAACTACACACAGGCCTGGGGCTATCCACTCTGGGCTCTTTGCATCACTAGCCAGATGGACACTATTAGTGTGAGCAGAGGTATGGTGTGGTGGTTTATGGAAGAGAGATCCAAAATGGTTCAAGTCCTGTGGACAAAGGCATACCTGAAGAGAAAAGAGAGAAAAGGAATGAGCCAAGTTGGTGAGGGAGCTGACCCCCTTGACCAGACACGACACACAGGAAAGTTTGCACTACATTTTGGGCAGCACTTCAAAGATCATCCTGTTGATGACAGCACAGGTGAGCCAATATTGAGAATGGGACTAGGGAGATCTTGCCCACTCATCTCCCACATGTCAGCATGGGCTGGGGAGAGATGCCCTCCCCACACCCCCACCCATCAATGTCTAAGGCAGGTGGGAGAGTTGACCCTGAGGTAACAAGTGTGGGAAAGCTGTCCCTGCTCCCCACAATGTCCAATACTCAGGAGAGCAAACCCTGCACTTCACCAGGGAAGCAAAACAGAGATAACCTATTAGAAGAGGCATGCGTGAGCCAGCCCCAAATTGTGAGCATGGGAGAAACATACTCATGTTGCATCTGCCTTGTGGCAACATGGGCAGTGGAATAATGCCCTCCCCCATCCATCAATGCCTGAAGCAGGGGGTAGAGCTGCCTCTGTGAGAGAGCCATCCCTGACCCCTATTAGCAGCAACACTCAGGAGAGCAGGCCCTACACCATACCAGAGCAGCACAATAGAGCCCACCGTGTGAGCACAAGCATGGGTGAGCCAGCCCTGAAACTGTGAGCATGGGAGAGCTGTCCCCGTTACCCATCTGTCCAGTGACAGATTGAGAGGGGTAGAGCTGCCCTCCTTTCCACCCCTATCAACATCTAGGTCAGGTGGTAGAGCTGACCCTGTGGTCATAAGAGAGGGAGAGCTATCCCTGACCCCCACCAGCTGCAAAACTTGGGAAAGGGGGCCCTGCACCACAACATGGCAGCATAATAGAGCCAACCCTATTAGCTCAGGTGTAAGAGAACCAGCATTGAAGTTTTGAGCATCGAAAAGATGTCCTCATTTCTCATTTGCCTTGTGTTAGCATGGATGGAGGAATGAGGCCCTCCCCCCACCTGTCATCAACTGAGGCAGGTGGGAGAGATGGCCCTGTGATCATACGCGTGGGAAACCCTTCAATCCTACCAGCTGCAACACTTGGGACAGCAAAATAGAGCCAGCCCTGTAAGCACAGGTGTGCATGAGCCAGCTCCAAAACTGTGAGCATGAGAGAGCTATCCCCTTTACTCATCCATCTGGTGGCAGATTCGGCAGGGGAGAGCTGCCCTTCTCCCCACCACTGACCCGTCATCATCTAGGGTAGGTAAGAGAGCTTCCCTGTGGTCATAAGAGTGGGAGGGCCAAGCCTGTTAGTGCAGGGGTGGGTGAGCCAGCCCTGAAGTTGTAAGCACTGGAGAGGAGATCTGTCCCCATTTCACATCTGGTGGACCAACTCTACAGATGCTCAGGCCCAGACCCAAGGTTACAACTTGGCCTGCCCTATCATCCACCCCATCTATGATCTGCTCAAACAGATAAAGGGACCTGACCTGCCAGCTATAGGATATCCAGGAGGAGCCCTAGTGAGGGCCCAGCACTGATAGTGTTGTAGAAACCAGAGACCTTAGGTCAGACCAACGATTCTTTGTAATGAACATAAGATATATGGACAAAGGGGTTTATAATATGACTCACTGTGTCATACTGCAACTTCCTTGATGAGATTTTTAAGTTTTTCCCTTTTTAACTTTTATTTTATTCATTTTTTTATTTTATTTTATTTTTTCCTTAAATTTTGTGGATGTAAATGGACAGGGAAATGAATGGGATTAAGATATATGATGTAACAGATGAATAAATACATTATTAATTTTATAAAAGACACCAAGCCAAACTATCATTCTCAGTGGCTATAACTTGTCTCTCTATTTCTATTATGTTTCTTTTGTGGCATTAAAAAAATACATGCTTAGAGTCAGGCCTGGTGATTCATGCCTCTAATCAGAGCTACTAGAGAAGCTGAGGCAGGAGGATTAAAAGTACAAAAAATTCTTGGGATACAGAGTAAGTCCAAGGCCAAACTGGGCAACTTAGTGAGACCTTGCCTCAAAATACACAGTGAGAAGAGGGCTGGGGGTGCAGCCTAGTGGGAGAGTGCCAGCCCACTGTGCCCTGTTCAGTCTTGAGACTGAAAAGAACCTGTACTAAGAGTGAGGATAATTTTCACTTGAATCTATATGGCTGAGTTCTTGTTTTCATCTTGACTTATTTTTAATGGTCTCTCACTTGCCACTTAGCTCCTCAAGCCGACATCTTACTTTCTCCTAGCCCATGTCAATCATCTGTCTCTGGAGACTTTAGGTGTCATTTTCATGATTTTTATATACTTGTTTTTCACATTGTGTGCCAACATACAAGACCTTAGGGACACCTCTGACCACCAAACAACAGCTCCTAATTGTGACCCCAAAGCCTCATTTTATTTACTTTCTTTGCTTAAATTTCTGTGGGAAGATGAATGCTATGTACTGCCTTTGCTGTTAAATATGTGCTACTTGGGAGAGTATATGTGCTCAATGATAGTGACAGTCAGAAGGGAATGGGGTGGAAAGAGGGAGGGCATGGAGTAGTGGATGCATCTATTATGAATGGAATTTGGCCATCTGAGTGGATGATTGTACTGGACAATCATCCTTATTACTGAAGAACAGTCAATGGGCCTGAGATTTTTTTAATCTTTACCTTGGCAGAGTTTCTGGAAGATAGTATATCCTGTGGCATTGCAGACTGAAAACTCTGTGCGTGTGTGCGTGTGTGTGTGTGTGTGTGTGTGCACGTGTGTGTGTGTGTGTGTGTGTGTGCAAAAAGCACACACTTTTTTATTCATTCAGATACCAGATTTAAATAAAGCAGTTAACATACAAATGAAAGATACTTTAAAAATATAAAATCATGATCTTCAAGGGTCATGGTGGCTACTAGAGCAATACTCACTTGATACTCAAGCATATTATCTCTATAAATTGACCTCAGAATTATATTTGGTCCCGATGATCTATATTAATATCAAGAATATTGTTAGCAAAATACCTTTTCTCTAAGTTTCGATTTGTGAAATTTTAGATTATACAGCATTTAAGTGTGTATATAACACATATTTTAGAATATCTTAGTTATTTTATAGTTGATTTATATTTATTGTTTCTTTATATGTATATGGTGTGTGTGTGTGTGTGTGTGTGTGTGTGTGTGTGTGCATGTGTGTATGTGTGTAAGTGTGCATACCATGTGGACATATCAAGGAATAACCTTTTGGGAGTTGATTCTCTCCTTCCACCATGGGATCTGGGACTCCATTTAATGACCAGGTTTGTGGAGCAAGGAATTTTTTACCTGTTGAGCCATTTCCCTGATCCTGATTTAGTAGTTAAATTATTCAACTATTTTCTTAGAAATTAAAGATGGTCATAATAGCAGAAAACTTAATCTGTGTGAATACCTGATTCTGTTTTTTATCAGAATTTTATGTCATGAGAATTAAGACTTTATGTAACTGTATATAGACTGTAAATGTCTATAATAATCCATAATAAATCAATTAACTCATGGGTATGGTATTTATACTCTGTCTAATTATATAAGTTCATTTTTAAAAAGCATGATCATTTTATAGAGATTTCATCTGAAATATCCTGAACTCTTTAGTTAAGAAAAGGATGAACTATAAAAACCTAATCAAATTAACACTATATAGCTTAGCCCTGCTTGTGAACATTAAATTTAATTTAAATTTAAAGCTCTAATTGCTGCATTTAGAGAGGATCTGGAAAGGAAACTTCTGCCAGCTAAAGTGCACGTGTGTCAGCATTGAGACATGAGTTGATTAAACTGCACTGGCAAATTGTCAATGCTTTTTACATTAACTGTGAAGAAAAGATTTGCCCAGCCCTGTGGTCTAATTTATCATTGCTTCAGTGAACATACAGTTGCTGGAAGTAAAAATGAGGATAGTATGTGAAGTAACAAAATTGCACTATTTTTAGGTGTTGAATGAAGGTTGGGGTGAGCATGCTTCTTTGAAATTTACTCTCTCCACATTGTGACAGGCATTTATGCTGCTGAGTGCACCTTCAACACATCCCTCCTCACACCTCAATGGTCCTCCACAGCTCATTGTTCCTGAATTTCCAACCAACTATTCCCTATAACCTTCCTTTGTGAAGATACTCAATGTTCCATTGAATATAATCATCATCCTGATATTCAGTAGAATTTTATGCTGCATACTATTCGCCTTCTTTTTGATTCCCTGAGTTGGTTCTAGGTGAAAAAAATTAATAAAAATAAATTCAGTAATAAAATTTAATACTGAGAAATTTAAGATATTTTTTTAAAACCAAATGGAGTATCTTCAGGTTTCAAAACTGTAATATTTTCTTGAATTTTAGATGCCTTTGTAAAATTTATTGATCTTAGTAGATTAAAAATAGATATTCAGGAAATACTATTACCTATTATAATGGTTAATGCATGTCTAAAACATTCACAGAGTAAAAGAAGTGAACAGTGATCATAATGCTGTGCAAAGCATCTTGAGTTGAAATTTCTGCATACTTCCATGATTCCATTTCTGTCTATTTAGAATAAATTAGAGGGAATGCTTCCTGTAGTCTCATGCAAGTAAGAACGTTAATATAGTTCTTAATATAGTATTATATAGTATTAATCAAAACTTTCTACTTATAGTAAGTAAAAGTCATTTTGATTGTTTTAATAGTCATTGACATATATGAATAATATTTCAAAATAGAATTGTAGAACTCAAAATGACCTTTAGTGTTTCAAGAACACACTTATTAATTATGGGCAATGAGCACAGATATATATCTTATTTTTCTAATACTGTGACCACACACCTGCTAAATAGCAATTTAAAGGAGGCTTACTGTTAATCATGGCTTGAAGACGTTACATCATGGCAGGGAAGCATGAAAGTTATAACTTCATGGTTTTGGTGAGAGTATGTGGCAATTGCTACACATATATGAATCAAAAAGTTTACTCAATAGGCAACATGGCATTTATAAACTTCAAGTTCACCACCACAAGGCCAGTCCCTACTGCAAAGCTCTATTTCACAAAGATTCCACTGCCTTCTAAAATAGTGTCATATGTTGGAGACTGACCCAGGACTATTATGCTTTGTATTTCTGCTTGGGGGCTTACAAAACCAGACGCCCTTGGCTAACTGCAAGACTTGCCAAGGCAGGACGACCTTGGCCTAACTAAGAAGTATACTTTTAGTTATAGCCTTGAACAGTAATCAGCCAGCTGCAGAGCCTTGGACCAAAGAGACCTCGCCTCCCCCCGACCACTCTGACTTCTTCTGAAAATTTTCCACTCTCCTTTCTCTGCTCCCCCTCCCTGCTTAAAGCCCTGTATAAAAGCATCAGTAATTCAATTAATAAACGGAGCCTTGACACGACTCAGACTGACTCTTGTCATTCATTATATGTGCTTGGCTCCGTTCCCCTCTCTCCCCATGGTTCTTTAAGGTGTTTCACGGCTCGAGACCCACGAATAAATGGACCTGCTGGACGGGTCAGTCATAAAGAAGAAAATGGAGAATCCTGTGGGAGATATTTTATAATCAAGTCATCACAATAGATGGTAGTTTGGAGCCTTTGCTGAGAGTCAAGAGGCACTGGCATTTGCCCTCATATATGGAATACCTAGTTTTTGAAGATGAATCAATGAGGATACACGTTTTAATTTTTATTAGAAATAGAGTCTTAATCTAGACTGGTTAGAATAGGGTTCTATCTCAGTGTTTCAAGAATTCAAGGCATGTCTTGTAGCACAAGAGTGAGAAATGTATTGCTCTTACAAGCACATTGGAAGCAGAGACTTGGAGTCTATTAGCAACAGCCCTCTTTTCTTTTGCAAGACCCTCTCATCCCTGATTTCCCATCTGCATTTATTGTTCTAAGAATCAGATTCTCTGAAAGAGTCAAAAATAATGGCATCATGACTCACAAGATTCATCCAATTTTTCTGTGCAGACTAAATTAATATCTCTTAGGAAAAGTGCTATTTTGTTGAAGGATAAGTTGCCCACCTACCCTGTCAATCTGCTTATGACAAATGGAGTGAGAATCATGTGCTAAATGAGATTGCTTGCAGATTTATACTTTTCCCTGTGAAGTAGGTAATTCTGGAAAAGACAAAGCTCCTTGAAAAGAATAACTAAAACATTCCATTAGAACAGCAGAAAGGCATAAGAAATAATATTAAGTATAAATATCATTTTGCTTTTTTCTCACTTTCTCTGCATTCTTTGTGGAAGCCAATTTTATCTAATGCATACATATACAGAAGGACAAAAATACTCATAACTGATGTTAATGAGCTATTCTAACATGCCAGAACCAGTGTTAAATACTTCACAGGCAGCCAATAGGGGAGCATGTAATTATTGTATTGCCTGCTTTAATCCAGAGTGATGAAAGACTGAGCTACATAAAACATTTCATTGTACTGTGAGTGTTCACAGAAGGAAATAAGGCTAAGCTAAGAAGCCAAATTATGACATTTATTGCATTTGATGCCCATAGTAACCTGTCCCAGAACACTCTAGATGATTTATTTGATACTGAACACTATTAGTTTATTTTTCATGTCCCACAGATGGGGAAAAACAGAGTAAATTTAGACTTGGGTGCACATGATAGAGAAATTCTTGCTCTGTTACAGAGATAGTGTTCTGAAGCTGGTGTGAATGTGATGTACATAAATCCAAATACATGACTGGTCCTGGCATAGACAGAGACATGAGCACTGGTTTGTGGACTGGATATCAGGTACTTTCTCCTGCCAATCATCTTTATCTACAGAAATAAAAAGAAGTGATGAGTGAACCCAGCTTTCCCATAAGCTTCCATAGAGTGCCAAGTCAGTTTAGCTTTTGTTAATAACAATGACACAGAATTTCAAATCCACACTTTCTTCACATTCGTGTATGAGATGAAGTCAGGGTATTGTAAAGTGGTGCTATGCAGACCGTCTTTTGAGATTTACACTTGTGAGATGTCTATGGGAAGAAAGTCTTATGTCTTCTTTTAGAAGAAACAGAGATTCATTCTAGTACCACTTCAGGAAGCAAGGAAGGAAAAGCTGCTTTAAAATGCCCATCAGTTTGGGGTTCCTAAGAACAAATGTGGGAAATCCATCTTCCCATTAGTGAGCTTGCTATGATGACAGGTGATTTTCCTCTCTAAAGTATGAACTTTATTTTCTGTGAAATGGCTCATTTCTTAATTATATGACAAAGCTTATATATTTTTAGAGTTTTCCTTTATTTTCTACTATGTATTTTGTGAAGAAAAGTTGTCATAAATTTTTAAGAGTATTTACCTTAGTAAGTCTCTTTGTCACATCTTGGTGTCTTAGTCAACAACAACTACTGAAAAAAATGAGAAATTTTCATTTAATTTATCTGCTTCAGTCAATCAATAGTCAATAAGACATGACAACCCCAAATTCCCACAAAACATTTCTCTGTTTCAAAATGGTGATGAATCCACACACCCAAACTCTATCTCTTTAATAAAATGAGGACCAGACACAAAATTCATTTTTTAAGTTCAACCTCTTTATCTGATGGTATTCCATGTCATTTTAACTATAGGTAATTCCCTGTGGATTTGAATTACGTGCACAAAAAATACAGACGGGAATCCTGGAAGTGTACTGACCTGGCAAAGACAGGCAAGGCATAGAAAATGCATCTCAGGATGAAGAATTTCTGCTTATATCTCATATATTCTCTCTGTCTCTTTCTCTCTGTATCCTCAGTGATACTGAATTTTGTTTTGAAGAAAAATATAGTGAAAACTAACTTTAATGTACAAAACAGGAATCTGGGCATTTATGAAACTGGAATGCACAAGTGAAGAAAGTTACCTTCATGATTGCTGAGCAGCAACATGCAGCCTCAGTATTTAGTGACAGCAAGTTCAGTTATCCTTTATGCAGCTGTGTTTTCATCTGTAAGTTTGGAATAACTGCTGGGTGATTAGTTGTTATATAGTAGATAATGCATCGTAAACTTTACTTACAGTCATTCTTTAATATTTCCTAAGGCCCATATCTTCATATACTTTGGTTTTCTGGGCTTATTGTTTCACAGTTCTCAACTGCTGTGAAAAAGAGAAAAACCTTAGAGTTCCTTGTGGGAAATCATGCACAGAAGGCAGATGGCCTCTGGACTGAGCAATGGATGTGGGAGACATGAAGCACTTCGGCCTGTGTCTAGATCATTTCCGTGCATATTCATTCTTTTCTACAGCCTGGTGCACTTAAACCTTACATGGTTTCAAGTAAGATGTTGATTAACAACTTTTCCAAATTTACATTACATAAGCAATTGTACTAACCCAAGTTGTAAGAATTGTACCAACTATGTCCTGAAAATGATGCTATCCTTTTACATTAGACTTTATACATATATCTAATTACTGTACTAAAATGTGAATGGTAGCTGTTCCGTTTTACAGAGAAAAAAACTGAGGTTAACCATTAGTCTGAAAGGCTGATACATGTTTCTTGACTAAGCACTAAAAACCAGGCAAGTTTATTCATTTTTGCATTCCTGTTTTATAAGTATCCAAACTCTAGTTTTACATCATAAAGAAGTAAATTGTTCTCATTAATTTTTCTTCAGAAATATTCAGTGTCAACACTTATGAGAGAGAGAGAGAGAGAGAGAGAGAGAGAGAGAGAGAGAGAGAGAGAAGATGAATAAGGTAAAAACAGAAAAAGCCATTAAGCATTGGGCTGGAGATATTTCTCAGTAGTTAAAAGCACTTGCTTCTATTGTAGAGGACCTGGGTTCAATTCTAAGCACACACATGGCAACTGACAACTATCTATAACTTCAGCTCCAGGAAATCCCACACCTTGCCATGGCCTATGGAGGAACTGCACATTCTCACACATGTATAAATAAGAATAAAACATCTTTAGAATAATAAACATTGAAATCATCTGTATGCTGTATTTATGATGTTTAAAGGTTGTCATACTGAAAGTGACTTTCTCTAAAAGATTGAATTTTAGACATACAAGTCAGTACATACACATAAAATACATCATTGTGGAAGGATTCTTACTTAGGTCATTTTTGTATGTCTCAAGTGCTTACTAAGCTAGATTGCATTGTGAAAACCCAACTTTGTGGGTTTTTTCTCACATTTATATGGCCATCTGAAGCTACTTTCAGTATTTTCTTTTCTTTTTTTTTTTTGAATTTATTTTATTTTATTTTACAATATAATTCAACTTTACATATCAGCCATAAATTCCCCCTTTCTCCCTCCTCCCGGCCCGCCCCCCCCCCCCCCCGGCCCCCTCCCCCCCCCCGGCCCTCCCCCCATTTCCATCTCCTCAAGGGCATAGACTCCCCCGGGGATTGAGATCGACCTGGTGGAGTCAGCCCAGGCAGGTCTAGTTCCCTCCTCCCAGGCTGAGCCTAGGGTCTCTACTAAGACCCAGGTTTCAAACAGTCAATTCATGTACTGAGCACAGGGCCCGGTTCAAATGCCTGTATGCCTCTTAAACAGATCAAGCCAATCAACTGTCTCATCCATTCAAAGGGCCTGATCCAGTTGGGGGCCCCTCAGCCATTGGTTCACAGTTCATGTGTTTCTATTCGTTTGGCCATTTGTCCCTGTATTCCATCCATCCCTGGTCCCAACAACTCTTGATCACATAAACCCTCCTCCTTCTTGCCTATTGGACTCCCGGAGCTCCACCCAGGGCCTGACCATGGATATCTGCATCTAGTTCCCTCTGTTACTGGATGGGGTTTCTAGCACGACAATTAGGGTGTTTGGCCATCTTATCACCAGGGTAGGTCAAATCGGGCTATTTCTCGACTATTGCCAGCAGTTTATTGTGGGGGCATCTTTGTGGATTTCTGTGGGCCTCTCCAGCACTTTGCTTCTTCCTATTCTCATGTGGTATTCATTTATCATGAACATTCCTTATGTTCCCTCTCTGTTCTTGATCCATTTGGGATCTCCTGCTTCCCCAAGTTCTCTTTCTCTCGCCCCTCGCCCCTCATTATGTCCAGATTGTTCATGTAGATCTCCTCCATTTCTCTGTCATTGGGCGATCCCCGTGTCTTTCTTGGGGTCCTGTTATCCAGGTAGCCTCCCTGGTGTTGCGAGTAGCTGTCCAGTCATCCTTGTTCCACAGCTAGTATTCTCCTATGAGTGGGTACATACCATGTTTGTCTTTCTGAGTCTGGGTTACCTCACTCAGGAGGATTTTTTCTAGATCCCTCCATTTGCCTGCAAACCTCATGATGTCATTGTTTTTCTCTGCTGAGTAGTATTCCATTGTATATATGTACCACAGTTTGTTTATCCATTCTTCGGTTGAAGGGCATCTAGGTTGTTTCCAGGTTCTGGCTATTACAAATAATGCTGATATGAACATAGCTGAGCAAGTGCCCTTGTGGTATGATTGAGCATTCCTTGGGTATATGCCCAAGAGTGGTATAGCTGGATCTTGGGGGAGATTGATTCCCAATTTTCTAAGATAGCGCCATATTGATTTCCACAGTGGCTGTACCAGCTTGCATTCCCACCAGCAGTGGAGGAGAGTTCCCCTAGCTCCACATCCTCTCCAGCACAAGGTGTCCTCAGTGTTTTTGATCTTAGACAATCTGACTGGCGTAAGGTGGTATCTCAGAGTTGTTTTGATTTGCATTTCCCTAATGATTAGGGATGTTGAGCAATTCCTTAAATGTCTTTCAGCCATTTGTGTTTCCTCTGCTGAGAATTCTCTGTTTAGTTCTATGGCCCATTTCTTAATTGGACTGTTGGGAATTTTGATGTTTAATTTCTTGAGTTCCCTATATATTCTGGATATCAGTCCTCTGTCAGATGTGGGGTTGGTGAAAATCTTTTCCCATTCTGTGGGCTGTCGCTTTGCCTTGTTGACCGTATCCTTTGCTCTACAAAAGCTTTTCAGTTTCAAGAGGTCCCATTGATTGATTGTTTGTCTCAGTGTCTGAGCTACTGGTGTTATACCTAGGAAGCGATCTCCTATGCCAATGCGTTCAAGACTACTTCCTACTTTCTCTTCTAGCAGATTCAGAGTAGCTGGATTTATGTTGAGGTCTTTGATCCACTTGGAATTAAGTTTTGTGCATGGTGATAAATATGGATCTATTTGCAGCCTTCTGCATGTTGATATCCAGTTATGCCAGCACCATTTGTTGAAGATGCTTTCTTTTTTCCATTGTACGCTTTTGGCTTCTTTGTCAAAAATTATATGTTCATAGGTGTGCGGATTAATGTCAGGGTCTTCAATTCGATTCCATTGGTCCACAAGTCGGTTTTTATGCCAGTACCAGGCTGTTTTTATTACTGTAGCTCTATAGTAGAGCTTGAAGTCAGGGATCGTGATGCCTCCAGAGGTTGTTTTATTGTACAGGATTCTTTTGGCTATCCTGGGTTTTTTGTTTTTCCATATGAAGTTGAGTATTATTCTTTCCAGGTCTGTGAAGAATTGTGTTGGTATTTTGATGGGGATTGCGTTGAATCTATAGATAGCTTTTGGTAAAATTGCCATTTTTACTATGTTAGTCCTGCCTATCCATGAGCACGGGAGATCTTTCCATTTTCTGACATCTTCTTCAATTTCTTTTTTCAGGGACTTGAAGTTCTTGTCATATAGGTCCTGCACTTGCTTGGTTAATGTTATCCCAAGGTATTTTATGTCATTTGTGGCTATTGTAAAGGGTGATGTCTCTCTGATTTCCTTCTCAGCCTGTTTGTCAGTTGTATATAGGAGGGCTACTGATTTTTTTGAGTTGATCTTGTATCCTGCTATGTTGCTGAAGGTGTTTATAAGCTGTATCAGTTCCTTGGTTGAATCTTTGGGGTCACTCAAGTATACTATCATGTCATCTGCAAATAGGGAAAGCTTGACTTCTTCCTTTCCCATTTGTATCCCCTTAATCTCCTTATGCTGTCTTATTGCTCTGGCTAGAACTTCAAGTACTATATTGAATAAGTATGGGGAGAGTGGACAGCCTTGTCTCGTTCCTGATTTTAGTGGAATTGCTTTGAGTTTCTCTCCATTTAGTTTGATGTTGGCTGTTGGCTTGCTGTAAATTGCCTTTATTATGTTGAGGTATGTTCCCTGTATTCCTGATCGCTCCAAGACCTTTATCATGAAGGGGTGTTGGATTTTGTCAAATGCCTTTTCTGCATCTAGTGAGATGATCATGTGGTTTTTTTCTTTCAGTTTGTTTATATGGTGTATTACATTGACGGACTTTCGTATGTTGAACCATCCTTGCATCCCTGGGATGAAGCCTACTTGATCATGGTGGATAATTGTTTTGATGTGTTCTTGGCTTCTGTTTGCCAGTATTTTATTGAGTATTTTTGCATCAATGTTCATGAGGGAGATCGGTCTGTAGTTCTCTTTCGTTGTTGTATCCTTGTTTGGTTTAGGAATCAGGGTAAGTGTAGCCTCATAGAAGGAGTTTGGTAATGTTCTGTCTGTTTCTACTGTGTGGAACAATTTAGAGAGTATTGGTATTAAGTCTTCTTTGAAGATCTGGTAGAATTCTGCGCTGAAACCATCTGGCCCTGGGCTTTTTTTGGTTGGGAGACTTTTAATGACTGTTTCTATTTCCTTAGGAGTTATTGGACTATTTAAATAGTTTATCTGGTCTTGATTTAACTTAGGTATGTGGTACCTATCCAGAAAATTATCCATTTCTTTTAGATTTTCCAGTTTTGTGGAATAGAGGTTTTTGAAGTATGACCTGATGATTCTCTGGATTTCCTCAATGTCTGTTGTTATGTCCCCCTTTTCGTTTCTGATTTTGTTAATCTGGATGTTCTCTCTCTGTCTTTTGGTTAGTTTGGATAAGGGCTTGTCTATCTTGTTGATTCTCTCAAAGAACCAACTCTTTGTTTCATTGATTTTTTGTATTGTTCTCTTTGTTTCTATTTTATTGATTTCAGCTCTCAATTTGATGATTTCCTGGCGTCTATTCTTCTTGGGAGACTTTGCTTCTTCTTGTTCTAGAGCTTTCAGGTGTGCTGTTAAGTCCCTAGTGTGAGATTTCTCCAACTTCTTTATGTGCGCATTTAGTGCTATGAATTTCCCTCTTAGCACTGCTTTCATAGTGTCCCATAGGTTTGGGTATGTGGTGTCTTCATTTTCGTTGATCTCTAGGAATTCTTTAATTTCTTTCTTTATTTCTTCCCTAACCCATTGGTGATTCAGTTGAGCATTATTCAGTTCCCATGAGATTGTAGGTTTTCTGTAATTTTTGTTGTTGTTGAAATCTAACTTTAGACCTTGGTGGTCTGATAGAACACAGGAGGTTATTCCAATTGTTTTGTATCTATTGAGAATTGCTTTGTGGCCAAGTATGTGGTCAATTTTGGAGAAGGTTCCATGGGGTGCTGAGAAGAAGGTATATTCTTTTTTGTTAGGATGGAATGTTCTGTAGATATCAATTAAGTCCATTTGGGTCATGACTTCAGTTAAGTCCTTCATTTCTCTGTTAAGTTTCCATTTAGGAGATCTGTCCAGTGGTGAAAGTGGGGTATTGAAGTCTCCCACTATTAATGTGTGGGGTTTTATATGTGGTTTAAGCTTTAGTAGTGTTTCTTTTACATATGTGGGTGCCCTTGTATTTGGGGCATAAATGTTCAGAATTGAAATTTCCTCTTGGTGGATCCTTCCTGTGATGAATATGTAATGCCCTTCTTGATCTCTTTTGATTGATTTTAGTTTGAAGTCTATTTTGTTGGATATCAGGATGGCTACACCCACTTGTTTCTTAAGACCGTTTGATTGGAAAGTCTTT
>CABHPP010102447.1:0-15674 GCA_902168425.1 Peromyscus attwateri
CCATTTATCATGAACTCCAAATTGCACAATAATCACTACATTAACATCTGAACTAGCATACAATGGCATCTAAGGGCTTTGCCTCCTCATCCCAGTCCTTTAAAAAATGATAACATGAGAAATAAATTGGCTATCTCTTCACAAAAGGCATGGAAATGGAGAGAGCTGATCACTGGATCAGATATGCATGTTCTAATGATGCAGTTGGTCTCATCACTCAAGTAAAGTACCATGCCAGAAGTTAGTGCAGCTCCAGATATCAGGAAATGCTCACAACTGTGGCATCATTCTTTCAGAAGTTGTAATTTCTTTATCTGTAGGCTAATCTTTTCATTTTCTGATCTTGACAAGACAACAGTTCCAGAGATGGATTTATTTAAAATTTGCCTCTTTAGACTACAATGAGCCACTCTTTAAGGGGAATCTCAAAAAGTGGTGTGGGATCATAGTTTGCACACCAGAGTTTGACGAGGCATGAACAGTTTTATTTTTCCTTCTTGTCTTGTTTTGAGACAGGGTCTCACAGTGTAGCTCCAGCTGTCCTGGAACTCACTGATGTGGACCAGGATGGCCTCAGACTCACAGAGATCCTTCCACCCTGCTTCTACATCCAGGCTACTGGGACTACAGATTAATGCCTAAGTGTCATGATTCCTAGCCTCTTCAGTGAACAGAATCAGGGGGATCAGTGAACCCATCCTATCATTCATTTCCCCCTTGTCTCTTAATGTGCATTTGTGAACTAATTATCAATGACAGAATGCCTCAAGCTGGTCTAGTAAACATGTATAGTGCCTCAGGAATACATTTGTAGTGCCAGTCCCTGTAATTATAAATTACTCTTGTCCCAAACAACAGCTACAGAAATATACCAAATGCATGCAAATACTAGCTAGTTGATCCCAGACTTACCTAACCTCCTCGTCTTCTTGGAGCTTTAAATACCTTCTAAAATTGACATAAAACTTCTTGAACAGTAAAGAAAGAGGGAAAGATGGAGGGAGGGGGGAGGGAGGGAGGGAGGGAGGGAGGGAGGAAGAGAGGGAGAGAGGGAGGGAGCAGGAGACAGGAAGAGAAAGACAAACACCAGACCTGTACTCTTTATATAGACTTCAAATATTCTTCACACTGATTGGTTTCTGCTTTCAGTGCCTTTGAAGTCTTCTCCCGTCCATATCACTCAAAAGTTAATATTTTCAACTTCTCCAAACATCTGTGCATGTGTGTCCTGAGCAGGTATGCCCATTTAATGAGACCCAGAGTGACAGCAGGAGACAGTGCCTTCCAAGTCCTCTTCTGCTTCTTGCTTCTCTCTCACACACACATTGTTTGTCTTGTCTCTTCTAAGATCCTAAGGGAGGCCACCCATTCTCCTCACCGGGCTGCAGGCTATAAGCCTTAACATGGCTCTGTTCTAGAGAGGTAGTCTCCATGACAGGCATGCCACTGCCAGAAGGAAAACTCAGCTTACATAGCTGTGCCATAATCTTGTCTTCCAAATAGCTTCCCACCAAGACACTGATCAATTTATCATCTCCTTTTCTCTTTGAACTTTCTACCCAGGTAAGCAATATTTTCCTTTTGTAATCTCTTTTTTTCCCCTGGATGCCTAATATAAAATTTCCTCAAACACAGTTCAAAGTATAGATTCTGTCTTTCTAAAAATGAGAAAAACTATTTGATCTCTAGTTTCCCATACTATACTATAGAATGAACCTCTGTGACTTCCGGAGAGTAATAACTAGAATAATTTTCCCTATCATTTCATCTTCACTTCTTTTTTTTCTCCTTACTTCTTTTTTTATTATTATTAAGAATTTTTTTTTTACATGCCAACCACAGATCCCCCTCTCTTCCCTTCTCCCAACCCCCCAGCCTTCCTCTCCCAACCCACACCCTCATTCCCTCCTCCAACAAAGTAAGGCCTCCCATGGGTTGTCAGCAGAGCCTGGTACATTCAGTTGGGGCAGGTCCAAGTCCCTTCCCTGCATCAAGGCTGTATAAGGTATCCCACCATAGGTAATGGGCACATGAGCTGGCTTTTTGTTCCTCACTTCTTACCCAATCTGTGCCAATGGTGTGCAACAGATCCATAGTTAGTGCTTACTGTGTGCCAGTCACAGCACACATAGAACATTCATTCTTATAATCACTTGAAGAACTGAGTACATTCTCAGATGAAGAAAATGGTACACAGGTATGCTCATTAATGCCTTCAAAGTCACATGCTTGCTGGATAAGTCCTGGAAGATATCTGCCTAATGGCAAATATACTTTCCCCTGACATTTTTATGGCAAGATCAGATATCCCCTGGGCTACATAGATTACTTACCCTGCTATTTTCTCTCTCATCCAGTGACTGGTGGAAGCAGATGCAGAGATCCACGGCCAAACCCCAGGTGGAGCAACAGGAGTCATCTTCACTTCTTGAATGTGCAAATAAACATTCAGGTTAACGTCTGTCATAATAGGCAAGAGAGTTCTGAGTTCATTTCTTTGTGTGAAATTTTATTATATTCAGTATTGAGCAGAGGAAAAAGAGAAGGCTAAATATTTGGCTATTATAATGTTATTTGCTGGAAAGTGGGTGAGATAGTATGTATATAGATATAGATATAGATCTATGACCTATAGACAGATAGTACAAAAATGCATCTTTTAAAAATCACATTTCATTAAATTTAAGTGACTTCTGTTTCCCAGATCAATGTTTCTCCTTTATTCTTTATTTTAATGAAATCTGATTAGTAGCAAGATTTTACATTTTCAACAATAAATTCACAGTAGGCTAACTTAATTCTCTTGAAATCTTGAAGCTGACTAACTCACCCCTCCTTCTCACTTTCTCTGAATGGACATATACTGGATGTCCCCCTCAGAATTCTCAAACATGAATTTATTTTTTATTGAGAATATTTCTACTGGTCATCCTTGAGTAGACACACAGTATCATCACATTGCCTTAAGAAACTCCATTGGCTGTGATTCCCATCCTACACCAGGCAACCAGATAAAAAATTGCCTTCCCTTTTATTGATTATTTTTCAGATAATGACTCCCTTAAATAATGATTCTCATTGAAAGTTTCAGTTCATCACACTGCGCACACATGATACATGTTTCTAAAAAGTGGGTATTGTCTTGGCTCAATTTAGCAAAACCAAGAATTCCATTAACATCAACATACTTGAGTTTTGAGTTTCATAGTATTGGCCTGGGGAGCTATATTCCTTAGCTTTTCTTGTGCATTTTTCTTTTCTTCATCACCTGAACTATATACTTTTCTCTGTATTTCTACATTTATAGTTAAAAACCCAAGTCCTGCATCAACTTCCCCACATCTACGTCACAGGCTGGACTTTAATAAATGAAATTTTCTTTGAAAACATGCACCTACAGAAAAACACATCAATCTAAATGCAATCAATCCAAATGGTGGAGTCCAGTCCTGACTGATACATCTACAAAACACTTTATCACCTAAGGCTTGGGGAAAGTTGAGGAAGAGGATGAAAAGCTCTTAAGGGCCAGATTAGAAAGTTGTTGTGAGATTGTGTCTCCTAGTAACATCAGAAGATACACACATAAAGTTTCATCAACATGACTCCCCAAACATGAGCTGGACAAGAACACCACCAATGGGCATGTCCAAGTAGACAGGAAAAAGCCTCAACCCTACACAAATAACTACAGGCAACTAAGGAGTGCTGAGAGTAGGAGAAATAGTCTTCCCCAAGGAGAAACATACCAATTCGTTATCCAGTCCCAAATGGTCTGTCCTGAAAAACATACATATGAGTAACATACAGACTAAGAAAGAATGTAATAACAATTAATGAAAAGAGAAGTCATGAATTTGAAAGGGAGCAAGGAGGAGTATGTGGGAGGGCTTGGAGGGAGGAAGAGAAAGGAGGAATATCATAATTACATTAAATTATTAAAAGTAAAAATAAAACAAACACCTGGTTTTAATGTTGACCTCTGTGGATACAAAGAAACCAGTATGCAATTTTTCATGATGACCCTTTGCATTTGGACAGTCTGAAAGTCAAATCTTGCAAAATATTTGTTTCCTCTGCTGTGACCTCTGCTCTCCTGGTGCCCAAAGCAGCCTTTCAAAGTGTGTTTTGTTAACAAGACTTCAATTATTTTTGTCTACCTACCAAAATGTCCTCCTTTTAGTAATAATAATAGAAGCCAATGATTTTTAAAAAGTCAAGTTTCCAGATTCCCTTCATAATGGTCAAGAAACTGGGGTAAAAATCTTGACAGGGGATGAAAGTGACCAAATACACAGCTAACAAACTTAATGGCCCAAATTGTACCAACTGACAACAACATTTTCACACATTGCTTCTGATTTGTGCTACAACATTCTACACCCACGTTTGCTACACCTGTGTTCATAAGAAAAGATGTGGAAACTCCAATTGCTATGTTACATGCCCACAGTCATAGAACAGAGCGATGGCAGAATCAGCACTGGCAGCAAGTCTGAACAGGTCTAGTCCACCTATCTATGCCTGTGTACATCACTACTCCCTGTCAGAGGAGATGGATGGAAGGACAAGGGGGGTCTCAAAATCTCCAAGCACCAAAAAATTAGGTTTTTTTATTTTTTCACATAATACTGAAGCAAATGATGCATACAGAAAGCACCCCCCCCATATCTTTGTAACATCTGAGGAATATAGATGAAATTAGAAAGAGTATGGCCTTAGAAGCTGGAAAGCTCTGGGTGGAATTCCATTTCTGCCTCTCATTATGCTAGCTTACACCTTCGGTTAAAATCTTTAGCTATGTTATTCCACAAATTAAAATATATATGATGATGTGGACCCATAAGGGCTACTCTGAGGGTTAAATAAAATAACTTACATAAAAGTGGTGAGAGGGAAGCTCCAACAGCAAGAACTGGTCCTTTCAACCATGTTAGTCTGTTTCCAATCTTTAAGGAAGGTGTTTGTGAAGACTGTAGCAACCCATTCTTAGAAAAGCACTGAGCAGTGACTATAAGGCCATGGGTTACGCTATCAATTCTGAACTCACTGTGGGGTCAGCACCTTCCCTCACTCTGTTAATTTGTGCCTTGATTTCCTTAGGAGGCTAATGGCATTTACCACGTGAGCTATTATAAAATTAGAAGAAAGTACTTCTAAGTAAGGACTTGGCAGGCAGACCAACTGGCACCTAATAAGAAGTCCACAAATGTTATTATTAAATGGGTAAATAATGTAAACAAACCCAAAGTTCTCCACTGTGGTGATTTGATCCTCGGGGGACATTCTGCAATGGCTGGAGACATTTTTGGTTGTAACAACTTAGCAAGGAGATGTGCCTAGAATCTAGAGGCTGTGATGTTGATAAATGTTCTAAAATATACGAGATAGCCCCCAGTGCAAAGAATTATCTGTTTCAAAGTGGTAACGGTGCTGAAGATAAGAAATACTGACCTTAAAAAGTCTCCCTTAGACGACAAATATTTTCTGGTGTTTTCTCCATGGAGCAAAGGCTGACACTGACCAGATAGTTCTGCAAAACCAAGCATCCTATAGAAATGGTACTCGTTCAGAGTCAGTGGATTAAAACCAAAGCAAGCAAGGAATGGAGTAGGATACATGGCATTGTAGCACTTCAGGATGTCTTCCATTCGTTTTCAATACTCCTTTAAAGGTGTGCTTTATCTCCAAACAAAATTACTGTTCTAAAATATGTGGAAAGTTGAGGATGGTGACACACTCCTGTGGTCACTCTGGAGGTAGAAAATGAGGACAGGAGTTCAAGGTCACTCTTGGCTATATAGCCAGTAGGGAGCCAACCTGGGCCACACAAGACCCCGTTTCAAAACAAAAATAAACAACTAAAGAGATGACTCAGCTAGTAAAGCATTTTCTTTCAAGCACAAGGAGTAGTGTTTGATCCTCAGGAACCACATATAAAGAGCCATAGAGGGTGGTACATGTCCGTAATCCCAGTGCTGGGGAGGCAGGGACAAGTAGATCCCTAAGAAGAGCATTGGCCAGACAGCCTCACCTATTTGATGAGCTCCAGGCAAGTGAGAGGTCCCATGTCACAAAACAAGGAGGATGTCACTAAGCAATGACAACTGGGGTTGTCATTTGGCCTCGACACTTGTGCGCTTGCACACACATGAACACACACAGAAAAAGAAAAAATGCTGAAGAATTTTGAAAAGACATGAGCAAAGGGGCACTAATGGTTTCAGAGATCAAAGATTCTAATACGATAATAATAATAATAATAATAATAATAATAATAATAATAATAATACCTGCAAGTTTATCTGGATTTTCCTGGGACCCATAGAGTTAGATTGTCTGGTCACTTGTTATGGACAGTGGGTAGGAAGGAATGTGAGCAAGCATGTGCAGATTTCTTTATTGTTGATCCTACTCAATGTGTCCAGATGCTCTCTGGGTGGTAAGATTAAAGAAAGCTAAAGACATGGGGTTCAAAGTGTCTCTGTGTATGTGATGTTACAGGTGAAAGGAACAGCTCTTTCACTGGACAGGAGCCTGGTCAGTCCTTCCTGTGGGTCCTCCCTGCTTTCTTCAGCTTGAATTGAAAAGGGTACACAGGTCATTTGAGCAAGAATCTGCTAAACCATGGGGAAAGCCTGTCCACACAACAAACAAACTATCTGTATTGTTTGTTTTGCTGCTGTGGCTACATACCTGATAAAAGCAAAAGGAAGTGGGTGGGGGGAGCATTCTGGCTTATATTTTTAGGGAACATCATCATCATCAACGGGAAGGCATAGTAGCAGAACTTGAGCAGCTGGCCAAATTGCTTCCAAAATCAGAAATTAGAGAGAAATTAATGTTGGTGCTCAGTTTTTTTTTCTTTATACACTCCAGAACCCCACCCTATAGAATGGTGTCACTCACATTTAGTGGGGGTCTTCCCCATATCAATTAACCTCATCTAGAAAATATTCAACAGACATACCAGAAATTGGTCTCTGAGGTGATTCTAGGTCCCTTTCAAATTGAAAATCAACATAAATAATCACAAATGTGACAAAAAAATCTTATCACTTTGAAGATATAACCTAACATCCCTGGTTTTCATAGTTTCCTAGCCACTTTATAATGCTAAGTAAATTCAGTCTAACATCAGATGTCTTCATAATCTTTTAACAGTTGCACATTGCTCAAGTACAGTCTTCTGAGATGCAAGCAATCTCTTAACTACTCTTTGGCATAACAATAAGCTACAAGACCAGCAAGATGGTTCAACAGGTAAAGGCACTTGCCATATAAGTCTGACCTGGGTTTATTCACAGAACCCAAGGAAAGATAGAAAGAGAATCAACTCCACAAAGTTGTTCTCTGACTTCTACAAGCACGATGTGGCCTATATGCCACCCCTAGCATGTATGTCCATGTGCACAGACTCATACACACAACAATAAAGCAAAAACAAAATAACAATGTTACGTAACTCCCACATGTAATACCCCATAGTGAACGTTCCTCTTCCAAAAGGGGGGGAATGAAGGAATATCAAGGAATAATTGGACCAAAGAAAGATGAAAACACAGCAGGAAAAACTCCTGCAGCTCCATATCTAGCATCAGGGCGTGTGAAGGAATTTTCTAGAGACCAAAGGGCTTGGGGCATTCCACCACTAGAGCTCTGCTGCCTGCAGCACACACAGTCTCTCTCTTGAACTTGCCTCACATGTGTGTGCAGCTTTCCTCAGCAGACCTCCTGGGGTCGACGTTTCAACATAGGCTTCCCCCTCACAGCTTCACACAATGCCCCCCCTCCCCAGAGCCGCCCTGCCACATGTTACCCAACCTTAGTAGCCTTCTGGAACTTTGGTATAGACTTCCACTGCCCCCTTGTTTCTTACATAATTAAATCTATGAAAGCAGAACCACACAGATGATACCACCAAGTTCTGCAGCCTGTTCTCCTGGAACTACAGTTGCCAAGCCTTCTTAGATAGTTGTGGATTAGAAATTCCCTCAGCAGCATTCTCAGTTCAGGTTCCCTTTGTTCCAATGCACCCGCATTCTGACAAACTCGAGCCTTAACTGGGTTGCTTTCTACTGTCTTCAACTTTAAATATGCTCACACATCTTCCCTTGCCAAACTTCATGACCTTCATGCTTCTTTTGCTCGCTCTCATTGTAGCTCTGCATATGAGCAGTGAGTAGTAGCCATGCCACACGCTAAAGACTCTCCTGTCTTGAAATTTGCTCTGTCAAAGCAATGAGTTTCTTTCTTTTTTTTATTAATTTATTATTTATTTGTATGTGTGGTGCGGCGGTGGATGCATAGAGGTAAGAACTTGTGGAAGTCAGTTCTTCCCTTCCATTATGTGGGTCTCAGGAATTAAATTCAGGTCATTGAGTTTGATAGCGAACATCTTCGCCAGCTAAGGTATTGTGCTGGCCCCTCTGTTACTTTCTAATTCAGCTTAATGCAAGCTTTCAGGACATGGGTAAAATGTAATCAGGTTCTGTAGCAGGAGTCTTAAAAGTTCTTATTAATAAAAATCAAACCTGAGCCGGGTATTGGGGTGAACACTGGAAGGTCAGAGAGACAGAATAAGCCACAGCTATCTCACCTTGCCGGGCCCTCAGCTGGTCTTGTTTCCTCAGACTGGAAGCCTCTGTGTCCTCATATCCGAATGACTCTCAGCTGAACTGCTGCTAGAAGCCTGAATGCTTAACCAGGCCAAATGCTTAACCACGCCAAATGCCTCTCCAGGGCAAATGCCTCTCCAGGGCAAATGCCTCTCCAGGGCAAATGCCTCTCGTTTCTGGTCCTCACGCCTTATATACCTTTCTGCTTTCTACCACCACTCCCTGGGATTGAAGGCTTGCTTTCTGGGATTAAAGGCGTTGGTCACCATGCTTGGGTGTATCCTTGAACACATGGATTTCTGCCTCTGGAATGCTAGGATTAAAGGCGTGTGCTACCACTGCCTATCCTCTATGTTTAATATTGTGGCTGTTCTGTCTCTGATCCCAGATAAGTTTATTAAGGTACACAATATTTTGGGGAATACAATACCACCACAAGGTTCTTTGCTAGAATATGCCAAGAACATTCTTGTTATTTTCTGAACTATCATGGGCTAGGCCTGTACCTAATCAGTGTTTCTTAACCTGTGGGTTGTGACCCCTGTAGCAAACCTCTATCTCCAAAGATATTTACATCACAAATGCACAACAGTAGCAACATTACAGTTATGAGGTAGCAATGAAAATAATCTTATGGTTGGGTATCACTACATCATGAGGAACTATATTAAAGGGTCGAAGCATTAGGAAGGTTGAGAACCACTGCTCTAAGCATTCTAGTTTTCCCAAACCTCTCCTGTCCTAGTTTGCTTCTTACTGCTGTGATCAACAGCATGACCAAAAGCAACTTGGGGAGGGAAGGCTTTATTTTCTTACAGTCCATCACTAGGTCAGAGTGTTCAAGCAAGAGATAGGAACTGAAGAAGCAGCCTAGTTTGACATCCCCAACTTGCTCAGCTTTCTTTCTCAAACCACTCAAGAGCATCTGGCCAGCTGTGGCACTACACTTAGTGGGCTAAGTCTTCCCACAGCCATCAAGAAAATGTCTTACAGACTTGCCTCCAGGCAGTATGATTGAGGCATCTCAATTTAGGTTCCCTCTTCCCAGATAACTCTGCTCACATCAAGTTAATCAAACCAAAAAGGCAACCAGGGCACCACCAGAATGTCCCATTAAGTTCTGTCTAGAGCATTTTCACGATGTTCTAGTTCAAAGTTCCAAACCCATCACTATTTCTCCTGAAAACCAGTTCTAAAAGCCTGGAAACACAGTCAAGTTCAGCACAGTGCCCCCTCTTCTCAGGATCTATTTTCTGTGTTTGGCTACATTTCTCTTTGTTGTGACCACCTACCTGGAGAAAACAACTTGATGGAGGAATGGTTTGTTAGTCATTACAGTTGGAACAGAAGTCCATCCTGGTGGGGAAGGAATAGCAGCAAGAACTGGAGGCAGTTTGTCATGCTGCATCCACAATGAACCAGCAGAAAGAGGAGGGTGCTTGGTCTCAGCTGCCTGTCTCCTTTTGAGTTAATCTCTGACCCTAACCCATTGAATGGTACCACCGGCATTTAGGATAGGTCTTTCTGCCTTAATGAACCTAATCCAGAAAGTCACTCACAGAACATGCCCATATCTCTAGAGTGATTCTAGACACTGTCAAATTGTCAGTCAGTGTAAACCAACAGAAACCAGCCAAACCAGCTTCTGAAGTCTGAGGAGGAACTTCCCACACCCCAAATAATAAACACACAGTGGGGCTTGACCTTTACTACTTAGGAACTAATTCGTGCTCAGTTCTTGGCACAATTCCTTTTTTTCCTGTTCAGTCTTTGGCAGAGAGGTACAGCCCAAACACTGAATGTTGTTCTCACAAAGAGAAGATGAATGGATAGGTGTGCCTCCATCGTGTGCTTTTAGATGAGATCCACCCAACCTAACCTCTGCACCAACATCAGGGCTATCTACTAGATGTCAAGCAAGGGAGTCTGTAACCAATAATCTGATTGTAGAGTATAGTACAATAATGACTAAAGATACCACATGCTGCTGGACATGGAGGCACATGACTGTAATCCCAACACTTGGGAGATAGATACTGGAAGATATCAGAAGACTCTGAGGCCAGCCTGGTCTCAATAGGGAGTTGTGAATCCACATGTGATACCACATGTGAATTCCTGAGACTAGTATATATTACCATATTTGGAAAAGTGTCTTTTGAGACACAATTAAGTTAAGAGTCTTGATGTTGGAGAGATCATTCTGGATTATCTGTAAATGTTATCACAGATATCCTTGTAATAGGGTGCAATGGGAAATCTAGCACACAGAAAGCTGTGTGAGCACAGAATCAGAGATCAAAATGATATGGCCACAAGCCATGGAATGTTGGCAGTAACCAGACCTTGGAAGAAGTAAGGGGTGGCTCTCTTGTGGAGCTGACACCTTGTTTTTGTTCAGTGAAATTGAATCTAGTTTATGGTAATTTGTTTTAGCTGCTATAGGAAAACTAAGGCACTGATAATGCTTGGGAATTCTCCTCTCTCAGGCCTACATTATTTACCCTTGCCTATAAAGGAAGAAGGAAATGAGTGAGGAAGAGGGGGAACAACCAGAAATATAAGTCAAACAAGAGATGGAAGAGGACAGGAGGAGGAGAAAGACAAAAAAGAGGAAGCAGGAAAAGAAGAAAGACTCAGGAGTGACGGTTGCATTTCAGTTATGTGGCCTCTATTCACACTTGGAATTTTTGATGAGCAACAGGTTTGAAACTGAGCATCTTCCATATGGGGAAAAGAGCATTTATACCACCCTCTCCAGTGGGCACTAGACATCCCAGGGATGCTTTGTGGCTATCATCCATAATCCTGCAAATGTTACTGTAGTGTCTTACAACTTTTCTCGACGTTACCAATGACTTCCTTACTAAAAATAGTGACCCCTCATCATCAAGCTCATAGGGACACTTACCAACATTGAACCCCCTTTAAGACTCTCCTCATGGCAGTCTTCCTCTACACAGTTGCTGTGACCTCTGTTGTTTCCATATTCTGAAATATTCTTCCACTTATAGGAAGTATGTCTGTCTATTCTGCTTTTGCAAAAACAGCCAAGGATTCTAGTAAATATCTTACAATGCACAAGATGCCTCCCTTCCATAAAGAATTGCGATTTTTTCCCCTTCCAGTAATCTTCACAGGGCTAGGTTGTGATAGTCCTTGCAGAGACTGACTGCCCACCATTCTGAGGCCAGTGATGCAGTCTCATATTCTTCATGCTATACCTATTTATCATATTGTACAATGGTGATTGATATCAAGAATTACATCCCTGAGGCATGTGAAGTCTAAATCATAAAAAATAGATTGATAAAATTCATTGTCTTGCTACCTGACAAAATTGCCTCATAAGGTTTGGGAAGATTTCCTGTTGAAAGAGTTGAGACCAGAACACATTTCTCATCATCCTAATTTAAACCCAAAATGCAATTAGCTGCAGCCCCTCAAGTCCCAAATATTCAAAGCATCTGGAGATTTATTTTATCATCAGAAGAGTTACAGCTCTGTCCTTTGAATACACCTGAAGGGGCCTGCTTTCCATTATTTATTTCCCAACATGTGGCAAGTCAGTATAAAAATCAGCTTATTTTTAATTGATTATATGTTACTCCTTACAGTTGCCCAGAGGGAAGACTGCAATCTTGCTTGGGCTGTTTACATTTTTCACAGTGTTTATTTACCCCAGTTTAACTGAAAAGGAAGTTCGGTTAACTGTCCCATCTTCAGCTGTGGGAAAATTGTACCATAAATCATGTGTGAAGAGTCTAGCGATGGGTATGTGACTGTATCTTATGATGTCATGTTTAATGTTTACTTTTACACACACAAAATTCAAAGGGACATTCTTGGTGTTCCTGTCATGTTAAAACAATGAGTATAAACCATGTCATACAATTAAGAATCACAGAGGCACAGGGCATGGAAACAAACAAAATAAGCTAATTAATACTCTTCATAAAACTGTAGCTGCTCTTATTTTAAAATACATCATATTCCAGAAAATATGCTTTTGCTTTTCTCACCTTGGAAAAATTATATTTCAGTTATATGGCCTTATGGTGCTTTGGGAGCTTGTTTCTTTGTTTTTAAATAAGCAACGGCTTTTGAAACTGGATCTTTCCCTGTCCTTTAAGTCAAGTTAGCTTGAGAAAAGCTTTCATTTTTGGCTCTGTCAGAATGCTCCAAGTGATTCAGATAAGCTGTAGGATTCCCTCATAATGAGGTGGCAAAGTTGATAAGTAAACCACCTGGGGTGTCATCTGTACAGTCAAGTTAGTGGCATGGACTGTTACAAGTTCCTATTGTGACGATCTTAATTGGGCCAGCATAATGACAAGGACTGAAGGCCTACATGCCACCAAAAGCCTCGACGGACCACAGAAGGAAGGCCTTTGATGGGGCTCCGTTACCAGGCTCCTGCTCACCCTTCAGAGTGAACTGTGAGTTGCCCTTGGCTAATAAGGTGCTTAATATTCTCCTAGCACTTTCTAAAGCTATTTAACTTTATTGTCATTTCACAAAAACGCTGCCCCTGACAGGGAAAATAATTTCTCTCCACCCAGGGCCTTTTTCCTTGGATTAATATTAATATCCCATGAGCATATTAGCTATGGAGAGAAGAATCTGATGGCAAAATTCCACATTTGCTTATGAAATCCACCTAGCTCCACGCGCACATGCTGTGAGGCCACGTGGAAGAAAACTCCTCATTCACAAGCCCCTCCCCCTTCCCTCAGCTCCCTCCATCACCAGTCTCATTCCCTTGTGGGAACCAAAAGCCACTTCTCTTTTTTTTTTTTTTTTCAAGGCAGGGTTTCTCTGGATATCCCTGGCTGCCCTAGAACTTGCTCTGTGGACCAGGCTGGCCTCGAACTCACAGAGATCTGCCTGCCTCTGCCAACTAAGTGCTGGGATTAAAGGCGTGCAGCACCACCACATGACCCAAAGCCACTTTTACTGGCAGAGGCTTCTCTAGGCCAAGGACACTGTGGATTTTTGGGGAAGAAGAGTATTTACATTCTAAAGCCACCTGGCAGGCTGGGATGTTCAGACTGCCGTAGAGGCTGTGCTCAACACCATCCCCTCTTTCCTGCCACCTGCTTTCCTCCTTGTTTGTATGTGGTGATACTGTGTTCCCCAAAATATTGTGCACCCTAATAAACTTATCTGGGGTCAGAGAACAGAACAGCCACTAGACAAGGAGGCCAGAAAATGGTGGTACACACGCCTTTAATCCTAGCATTTCAGAGGCAGAGATCTGTCTGGATCTCTGGGAGTTCAAAGCCACACTGGAAACAGCCAGGCATGGTAACAGGAGCCTTTAATCCCAGGAAGTGATGGCAGAAAGCAGAAAGGTATATAAGGCATGAAAACCAGGAACTAGAGCTGGTTAAGCTTTTAGGCTTTTAAGTTCAGCTGAGATTCATTCTGGATGAGCACTCAGAGGCTTCTAGTCTGAGGAAACAGGATCAGCTGAGGAATTGGCAAGGTGAGGTGGCTGTGGCTTGTTCTGTTTCTCTGATCTTCCAGCATTCACCCCAATACCAGGCCCTGGGTTTGTTTTTATTAATAAGACCTTTTAAGATTCATGCTACGTTTGTGGGAGGAAAAGTGAGGACATTACCGCTATGGGTCATCAGAGCCTCATGATGTGGACAGTAGCTCCCTATGCTCTCCTCGAAATGCTGTTTAATTCATTCCCATAAGAGAAGGAACCCCCAGTGCTAGTGATTCCTTAAGATGACTTCCCTGTCTGGCCCCTTCCTTGTTCTGGAACTCACACATACAAGGCACAGAACTCTCTTTCGGAAACACACTCCAAGTCCAAGATAATTTTCAAGTGACAACATGCACAGGCCTCTGAGTGACAACACACGTGGACTCTGAAGCCATAGTCTGCATTCACATTTGGGCTCTGTCTGTAATATGTGAGACTGGCAAACCTCTTTCCCTATACCTCAGTTTCCTCATGTGAGATAGATCCTCAAATGGAAAGGTCACATGCCAGTCTCATTGGGTTCTCATGAGTACACAGTACAATAGGAGCATGGTATTTGTATCTCACCTCACACAAATGAAAATCTGAAAACACATTTTTAGCAGTAGATGTATTAGCAGGAATTCAGTACATACTTGACTTATCAATGCAATCTGAAAGAATAAGTATGCTAATTCAAGACATGAGTTCAGCTTTATCACTAACTTCCGTAGTTTCCATGGTGCACTGATGTTTAGTAACTGGAGAAGAATCTAGTTCATGGACAAGTTCGTCAGGCCCAGAGAGTTAAGATATATTTATGGAGAACCACCATGTCTGAACTTGGTGCTTTATGTACCATAGCACATAAGTCAGAAAACTCTGAAGGTTGTAGGATGATTATAGAGATGAAAAAGAAATGAGACTCAGAAGTGCTAATTAAATTGTCCCAAGTCACAGAGTTTCTAAGTTAATGATAGAGACAGGACTCTAATCCAACACAATTTTAAAGCAAACTACAGTATGTAAAGTGCAGGAGGAAGGTAGATCATGCCAATAAAGTGGCTTTCCAAAAGGTCAATATTGACAAGGTCATTGAAAAACAAAATTTATAATTCAGAGATGGTTTAGCTTCTTGGATTTAGCTTTATAGCACAGATTCCAAACTATGCTCTTTCTGTTTTCAGTCGAGTAAAGAATGCTATTACTGAACAGCTCAACAGCTGACCCACAGACTATCAGAGATGAAAAGTGACCAGAAGATCACTGAGTTCAACTTCCTCAGCTAGTATCTGTGAGATTTGTATGCCCAGTGTCATACAGGCAATTAGTGGCAGAAACAACCAGAAGTCTGGCCCTAACAGAACTCTTACAGCATGTAAGGTGGCTCATGAAGACATTCTGGTTTGAGATCCATTTAGATATAGATAGATTTCCATTGAATATCCAATATCCAAGTTTAAAAAGATTGTCATGGTAATTCTAAAAATTCTTTGCACAGACAAGGTATACATGCATTTCTCTAGAAGGAGGGCTGGTTGAGTTTATATTTAGGAGCTTCCATTTTTAAAACTTAACCA
>CABHPP010102447.1:20674-32488 GCA_902168425.1 Peromyscus attwateri
TTCACCCCTAGATTTGCTATCATCTGAATAGAACTTTCAGATACTCTCTTTTATAACGTTCATTGTATTTTCATTTCTGAGAAGAACAATGGACAGGGAAATGTTGATAGGTGGTGAAAGTTTGGTATATTCAAGCAGTTATAGCTCCTATAATGTATGCATATTCAAACATACATACTCATCTAATCAACTTTATAAATAAAACAAGCGCTTAAAATTTTAAATTCTTAAAAATTGAAAGTTTGAGTGGTAATGTATATTTAGGATTCTTCTAGCCAAGTAAGTAAGACTTAGTAAGTAATAGCTTCACAATTAGAAATGAATATAATTAACTGAGTTATGGAAATAGTGATTTTTTTTTCAGATGAAAGGGCAAGTCCCAAGGAAACTTGTGCATATAAGTATGTACTTTCTGACATAAGATCCCATTCATCACTGAGCTCTGCCAAAAAGGATGGGAAGCAGATTCATGCATTTTTAAGCTTTGCATGCTCATTTTGAAAGAATTATATACATGATTACACCCCTCAGGTAACCAGAGATCACTCTTCCAATAATAGCAAGTCTTACAGTACAGGTCCTGTCTTAGGTGGATGCTTCAGTGATGGCTCCTAATTAGAAGATGGAGTCCTGGCCAATGGACATCAGTCAGGAGGAGCAGGCATCCTTGGAAACTGCCTTAGGTCCTTCACTCTAGGAACCTCAGAACTGGAGTTGGAGCTGGCACTCCTGGGGACACTATGCAATACGGGGGACCAATATTAAATAGTACATTGCCTGAGACAGGTAGCCAGGAAGGTTATTATCAAGTGAATATTGAAGTGTAGTTCTTAAAAACAGTCACCCAACAAAATCACCTGGATTTAGTACAGCACAGACTGCTAGCTCCATCCCCAAAGGACCCTGGGAGTCAGCAGACCTAAGGCTGGTCAGAGTTTCTAGTTCTAGCAAGTTCCAAGGTGATACTGCTGTTGCTGGTTTTGTGGCCACACTTTGAGAACATGTGCTTTAAGGATATGTATTGTCCTCCCAAACTATGATTTGCCCTTAGTGGAATCTAATCAGCGGGCTTACATGCAGTTAAAATTAAAACATGAGCACTGACCCCCCTTAATTCAGAACAGTCAAACTAACCTCACAAAAGACTTCTCCAATGGAAAAAACTGGGAAACTCTTTCCACCGAACACACTGGCTTTATTGGCTGTGGTCTCGGTCAAAGCACAGAAAGAACCTTGGCCAGCAGTGTGAGGTCTCTCAAGCCTGCAGCTGTTGGGTGGAGGTTCCTTTGCCAGTGACTCTAGGCAGGAAGTACCTTGTTAGAACTGATACATCTATGTAGCCCAGGAGAATAAAAAGGCATAAAAACTCCCAGATTGCTCCAAATCTCTTTTATCACCCACCCTTTCAAAGCCACCTTGGTAGATGCCTCTGCCACTAAAGCTGCTCTACTTCTGGTGACTGACAGCTTAAAGTTCATTGTCATGGGAAGTTTTTAAAACGCTAAGTCATAAATCAAGCCTGTACCTTCACTCACAGTGGGATTAATGGTAGCATAAATAAAGGAAAAATCCAAAGTGACAGACAGGCATGAGACACCCAGACGAAAAATGATTAGGAAGAAGGCCACTTTGCATCCAGATCCAAACTGCCAGCAAGAGGTATAGAAATAATATTACAGATTAGTGCAGTGTCGAGCAGATATAAACTTTGCAGCATGCACACAGTTCAACGGGGCTTCTCACAATGCTCCATACCCCGACACTCTTCCTTAAAGATGGTTTTCTTCCTGAGCAACAAACAGTTCAAAATGTGCATTGTTGAAGGCACCCAGCTTCCTCTATTTATCTCATTTTTATACCATTCCTGACAACCTTCGGTGCCTTACCCAGTGAAGTGCTCAGCAAAAATGGGCAAACAGACATTACCACCACCCTAGGGATAACACTGAATAAGAGTTATACGGGATGATCAGAGAAAGGGAAAAACTTACAGAGGGCATCGATTCCAAAATTAAAATTTTAAATCCCATCTGCAGCTCTTCCCATATTTTGTACCTGTTCTTTTTGCTCTAAGGCCAAGAAAGCAATATAAATAAGTTCTCGGATACTTGATGTACAAATAAATACAATGTGCAAATGGCTGTATATAATGATAGGAAAACACAGCAGCAATTGTAGGATACAACAATTGAACAAAATTAAAGGTGGAAACTTTTCATTCACAAGTGCCACAGAGCTTTGCATGGTAAGCTATGCTAGGAAAGAAAAGATAGCCAGGCACAGTATTCCTAGGGTTTCAACCACAAAAGCACTAAAATAATGTGTGAGTTTAAAAAGAAGCCTTTTCTAGGGGCTGGGGCTCAGAAGATCCTGCACACACGAGGCCTTTACTTTGATTCCCCAGCAACCTGTAAGGCCAGGGCTGGGGCAGTAGTAGACAGGTCGATCTCTAGGCTTTGCTGGCCATCCAGTCTAGTGGCATCAGTGAGTTCTGGATTAAATAAGAAACCCTGTCTCTAAAAATGAGGCAGAGAAGCAATTGAAAAAGACACCTAACGTGGACCTCTCATCTCCATATCTAAGCATATGGTACTGACTGTAGAAAGAACTAGGGTGCTACATCCCCTGCCCTGCGCCTCCCCACCCCCCTGCCAGCTCTTCCATACGGACTGTATGGCTAGGAGACACCAGAGACCAATTAGCTTGGTAAAGTAGTAAGATGTGTGTTGGACCTGGTTTCAGGTGGAATACAGACATGGGCACAGATGTAACAAGGGCTAAGATGGGCAGGCCATGTTGGAGGGAGGGTGGAGCTGGTTTTTCCAGGCAGTGCAGACTGGATTATTTTGCTTCACATCCAAAGCAAGGGTAACTTCTCAGATGAATGCATCTGAGGGCTTGGAATCCGAAGCCCTGCTTCTCATATAAGCATTTTTCCTACCCTTCAATTAGATGTGTTGTGTTTATATGGAAATGAGACTAAGTGAAATCTTTCATGGTTTAGAGCTCTTTCCTCAAATAGGAATAAGTTGTTATTTTTCTACTGCTAAACATTTGAAGACTTAAAAGTTAAAAGATGTAACTATTTTTATATCATACTTTGGAACATGGAATGCCTTTATATACAAACGCTTCGATTTGCTTTCCAGCTTAAGGCTCATGCTTTAGTTTTGATCCAAGAAAGCCAGATGCTTTCGTGAGAACTGCTTCCTCATTTGAAGGCCGTGAAAATCACAAATTTTGTTTTGTTTTGTCTAAAATGGGGAGAAAATATTGGGATAATTTGCTTGGGGGGGGCATAAGAATTTTCAAAAAGAAATTTTACTCAGTGTTCATTCACATTCCTGGCTACCATATGATGTATACTTAGGTTTTTATAATACACTAAGTCCTAAGAAAAACAATCTAAGTGGAAAAGGGCTTGCTTGGTAAACATGCTATCTTGTTATATGTAAGAATTTGGTCCCAATTACTACGGATTAGATAGAAAAGAAGGGTAATGGCCTCTGGGTTCAGGTGGGATGTAAACATGGACACAGATGTAATGGGAGCTAAGATGAGGCAGGCCGTGTTGGAGGGAGGGTGGGGCTGGTTTTTTCTGGCAGTGAAGACTGGATTATTTTGCTTCTAATCCAAAGCAAGGGTAACTTCTCTGAAATGCATCTGGGGGCTTGGAATCCGAAGCCCTGCTTCTCATATAAGCATTTTTCCTACCCTTCAATTAGATGTGTTGTGAATATGAACTTCATTCTACTGAGTTGGGATTTAAACCATAAACAGGCATCTACCATAGGCACAAGGAAAAAAAGGCTTCTTAAGTGGATATATACTTTTTACATGAGCAACCTTTAAATGATATCACACACTGCTTTACTATGCTTCCAGCTTTATCTCTCTGCTGGGAACATAAATAAGCTATACTAAGAATAAAGTTAGTTCTGGGAAACTGGGTACATAAAATGTTATATAACCAATTGGTTTCCAACCTTCAAGTCAGACACTGGTCAGGGGAATAACATGACCTTGGCCAATGAGGAAAAGAGCGAGCCAGAATTCTCCCAGCTGTTTCTTCCCTCTGTGGCCTTCAGCAACTTCAATAGAAGTTTAGTGTGTTTAGGAAGAAAGATGGCCAGAAGAACTAAAATTATTAAACCAAAAAGGTCAATCTTCAAATTAAGCTTTGGACCAGGTGCCCTGCAGAAGGTCGAACCCTTCCACATTCCCAGTACTACCAGCAATATGGCTGAACTTAAGTGAGGCTCTTATCACGTGTAATCCAGGCAACCCTGCCAAAGGAGGGAAGGGAAAAGGAGTTGCTGGCTCTGGGAGGTAAAAATAAGACTTAACCTTCCTCTTGATTTTCAGCTGAAGCTCCGGGTAACTGCAAGAGATGGGAAAAATCTTGAGAGGAGACAGGGCTGCTTGGCATCTATTTTCAGTCCATAAAAATAGATGCCAAGCAGCCAAGGAATTTTGACAAATTGTTGCTCACAAAGAGTTGGCTTTGTTCTGGTGGGACCCAAAAAGTCAAACACCTTCATTCATCCAACAGCAGTATAGGGCACTGAATGATATACTTGCCTTATTTTTTTTTCATTTTTAAGAGTTCTTTCACAAGAGTTCTATTTGACTATAAAATCATAAGCTAGTATGCTTTAAAGGATTTTCTGAATCAATAGTCTGAGTTCCCTCCAAATCTCAGGTCTAACTAGTCTATTGTAAATTCTGTGTGTTACCATAGATGTATTAAGAGTGGTTCAGTTCAGTTCCCTAAGTTCAGACAGTCCCTTTACATATGGAGAGCATGCAGTCCTGCCTGTACATGAAAGGAAATGCTTTCAAACCTTTGCCTTTGGGATTTAAATAAAGGCTGTCAATTTTATTTCTAATTTTCTTCACTGTTACATAGTTCAAAGGAGATACAAATATAGTGTTAATCCAGATTGTCATTGCTCTTGGTTGCCCACATAACTGGATAGCAAGATCCTATTGCTGAAGACACGACTCACTTTGGATGCAGGACATAGAAAAATCAACCTCAAACTGACAAGAACTCTCACTGCTGACTAACTTATATAAGGGCCAGAAGATGCTATGTAGGCTGCTGGAGGAGAAAAGACACTAATGATCTTAAGACTGGATAGTGCATGCTACAACACTGAGTTACTAGTAAGATGTGCTCACTGCTGCAATAGTGGCTTAATGGTTATGGGGGCAGCCAACCACTTTCTAATTTCTATGAGCCCTGCTCCATTTCACACCTGATTAAATATATATATGGCTGGGGCGGTCATAGGTCTTAGGGTGAACCCACTGTTGTTACTTTGTAAATAGTCACACTGTCAAATTGCATCCTAAATATTTATGTTCATACTCATGGATTTATGCTTCTCCTAAATTTGGTCAGAGAACCCTCACTCCCCCCCCCCTTTTTTTCTTTGTAGTGGATAGTGGTTAATAAAGAGACTCATAACTGGTCAAAGCACACAGGAGAAATAATTCTGAGTGCTGAGCTGTATTAGTGTCTCACCATCCAAGGCTCAGGGGACTGTGCGCAGAAAGGAACACAGAAAGAATGCAAGGGCTGGAGGGTGGGGAAATAGTGTGGTGAAATGCTGACTTCTTGACATGTATGTGTATGCACCAACTCATAGCAGCTCTGTTGACCTGAACAAGAACTGTAGACGATCACGACAGTCAAAAGTACAGCACAGATGAAGGAGGGGCCTAGAGGCCCCATTCCTATTTGAGGAGCAATTGGCAACTGATAGCGCCTGAGGGAGGGAGGATTATTCTCCTTTGAGATGTGGCCACTGGTAAGTTGCTCATGCTCAGCAGATGGCCACACACCTACTTGCAAACATAGGATATGAAACTAGGAAGTAGGGACCACTAGGGGGATTGTGAGGGAGGTAGTGGGAAAGGGATATAACTATGCTGTAGAAATATATGGACCTTCCAAAGATTAAAAAAAATATTGTTAAAGAGAGTGCTAGTCAAAAGTCAGTACAAATACTAATTTCTCAGAGCCCTAACATGCTATAGATGTTATAGACCTATCCTAGATGCTATAGGTCACAGTGGATGGCAGTGAGCTACTTCTAATGAGTTCCTCCTCAGAACGCTGAGACCTTCTGGGGACAGGGAAGACAAAAACCAAAGCTGTGAAGCTCAGATTTATTTCTAGCTGGCCGAAACACATTTCCCCCTCCCCCATGTATATTATAACACCAGACATGCTTTTGGGACAGACACACCTGCCTTGATAGCTCTTTTCCTTCTTGTCACTAACACATAGGAACTCAAGAAGAGGGGGCTGCACTGGGTAAGTGGTCTCAGAGCTTATGCAGCACGTGGAAATTCTTTGATGGGAAACAGCTCCATGTCCTGATGTAAGACCTACATTCATGTTCACAAAAAGGGAAGGCTCATTTCTTCCACACCTTCAAGTGTAATGGTAAATCAGTAAACCATAGTTTGAGTGAAAATACAGCATTTTATGAAATGTGAGAAATGTAATAAACACATGTGTGTTTTAACAGACACAACATGCAATGTACATTACAAAGGATTGCTTTATTGTTCCTGTATCCGTGCAGAGACTTTCCACCATGGCCCAGTGGGACTCACTTCCTGGATGATGACCATTCTTTAGCATTTGAATAGAAAATTTTCTTCACTGGTAGATGAACATGGAAAGGCGGTAAGGTTTTACAAACACTTTGATGTTGAAAACGCTGGTATGTAAAAAGCAGTCAGGTAGTACCAAAGTATACAGGGACTCTTGCAGAGTGAACCCCACTGTCACAGGAGAGTGGTGCTGGGATTTGAGTCAGAGCAAACCAAAGATCATCCAGGGTATGACTGCAGTGATCACACAGGGACATTTGGCCACAAGAAGACAAATAAATAAATGGTGCTGTGAATTCTTTACAGTGATCTACGATTCAGCTATCATTTATAAATTCTTTTGCAATTAAAAATGATCATTGGAATAGTTTTAAGATACTACATGTAGTAATAGACTGCTGACATAACAGATGAGTGGTGATAAGCATTTAAAAGGCAGTCTAATATTACATAGGCATCTCCATGCCATGTTACAACACATGAGAATTGATTAGGGAGAAAGTATTTAAAAATCAATCGTGTCCAAATGCTCCCGACTCTAAACCTTTGCCTGGAAGGAACTCTTTTTTTCCTCCTTCCAGTCAGTCATTTTTGAAAGGCATCAATTATAAATTCAAGGTTGGGTTGGAAAAGTGTGACACTGGGAAAATACAAAGCAAAAATGATCGCTTTCTCTGCCGGTATGAGTTGCCTCTAAGTGAGCTGTGTATCGTTCATAAGTTGATATTACTTCCACTGGCTAAACTTACTCTCACTCACAAAGACTGACTGTAAAGCCGTGACAGTCGATGCTGGGCAGTTCCAGGGAGCCAAAGCCACATGATGTCTTTAGATAATCCAAGCCAAAGGGCAAAAAGAACCATAGGGTATTATTTGTAAAATACTCAAGTAAAGTTGTGAATTATATTTTGTATTTTTTGCTCTCATATTCCTCCTTCTTGGACTGTGGATTTGTTCCATTCACTGGTAAACTTGTGGCATCTTCCTTGATTGAAGCTGGATCTGGGGCAATGGTTCTTTTGGTAAATGCTGGCAAGGCTAGAGGAAAGAGAAAAATAAACCAATGTGAATATAAAACTTGGGCCAAAAAACTAATCTTGTAGAAATTAGTTAATTAAGCATCGTATTTAATCTAGTTTTCTATAATTGAACTTTACATGGACTAACAGACCTGTAGAATAAATAAAATTAGTATATTTTTCAAAAACACAACTGATTTTAAGATTGAATTTTTAAATTTGTATCTGAGAGTGGAAGATTTGTGCCTTTTCAGAATACAATGATACAAGCACAAAGAATTTACAGGGAGACATTTTGAAGGCCTCTTTTCATGGAATCCTCTGTTACATCCTCTGGGCTACTAGCAATCGATCTAGAATTGAGCTTTCCTGTTTTTCTTATCTCTCTTCAAAGCTTGAGGCCAGACTCTCACGGTTCATGTGATCTTTCCCCTCCATCCCTGCTTATCCACTAATCTTAGAAACCAACAATATAATATATATTATAATAAAATTCTGTCTTAAAACCAACATGCCCAAGCCACACAGGTTCCCAGAGGCTACTTTTGTCTGTCTGACTCATCAATCTCATCTAAGAGTGAGTCCTCATGATTCTGTCTCCAAAACTCACCTGTATCTTCCTCCACACCACTACTGTCTCCTAGGTTCAGGCTGCCATTTCCTCCGTCTACTTTTTTCTTGCTCCTTAGTCATTCTGATCATTCCTAAAAAGTAAACCCAATGCACTTTGCTTCTAGGCAGCCTTTTCACCTTCATGCTTCTGGTAAATTTAGAATGAAATCTAGGTACCTGTCAGTGGCCGCTCCTCTCATCCTCTCCCTGTATCTTTTCATCCTGGCAGACCATTCCTTTCCCCTTTTCTCAGAGCTTTTGAACATTCTGTTCCTGGTACAAGGATTTCTCTTCCCACCCAATTTCAACTCTGATGGCTCTTTTCACTATTTGAGTTTAAGGTCAAATGTAGCTTTCCCGGCCGGGCAGTGGTGGCACACGCCTTTAATCCCAGCACTCGGGAGGCAGAGCCAGGCAGATCTCTGTGAGTTCGAGGCCAGCCTGGACTACCAAGTGAGTTCCAGAAAAGGCGCAAAGCTACACAGAGAAACCCTGTCTCGAAAAACCAAAAAAAAAAAAAAAAAAAAATGTAGCTTTCCCAGGGATGTGTTTCAGGATCACTCCCTTCAAGCAGTGTTCCTGTCCTGGGTTCCCTCCACCACTCTCCTTTGGAGCACCATTCATCCTTATTGGTTCACTACTTGTTTCTCCATGAGAAGAGATGACCTTGTCTATCCTCTTTATTACTGCCTCCTCCAAAACTGATCTAAAAGCCTGTATATAAGCCACTTGAGTTGATGCAAGTGAACATACTAAGATTTTTAAAGAGATAGCCAATTGCAAACTTTTTAGATGCTTTCTAGAGAGCAACTAGAAAGCTTTTTTTAAAATTGTAATAATCAGAGCTCAATCATTTAAAAATATTTAGCACTTAATTGGTGAACATATAAAACCAAAGCCTAGTTTCAAAAAAATAAGCAAATAAAATAGGCAGCTATCTTATGCTTCCATGGAATAAATAATCCTTGGATGGACAAGAAACTACCATTCTCATGTTATCAACACTCCCAACATGCTTATTTCTAAATCTTATTGGCATTTGATCTGGTAGGATAGATTACTTAAAAAGGAGCTCTTCACAGTAACCAGGCAGACCTTGAACCATTAATATAATAATTTTTTCTGTTATTCTGTAGACAAACTACTTTTCATCCAAAAGATATAAACTCCCATGAACTGTCCTTCGAAATACAAACCAATAGTGCTAAGTTTTCTTTTCCTAGCAATAGAAACTGAGGTGAGAGGTGAAATGTTTTTTTCTTATGGCAACTTTTAACAAACTGCTTTTCTGAAAGTATCAAGTTACAATATATTCTATAACTCACCTCTACATTCTATAATAATTCTAGATAATGTTCTGCTCTATTGCAAAAACACCATAGTCCTTTTCTTAGGTCCACTCATTTATTTTTGTTTTCAAAAAAAAATCTACTTTTTAGGGCAGTTTAAGATTTACAGACAATTTGCAATCTATGTTTATTTTAAAATTTGGTTTGGAAACACTAATTCCACAGAAATTAAGCATGTTAGTCTCAAAAGGCTGGAGAGTTCTAGAAGTCACCAGAGTGCTATAGACCTCATTCAAGTCTAGACTAGTCTCAGCCTTGGGAAGGACCTGCCCTGGGGTCGTGTGCCTTTCATCTCAAAGGAGCTACACATGGAGACCAGTGGCCAGTCGCCACTTATAAAAAGTGAAAATGACGGTTCCCAAAGCCGACATTGTGACGCTCTCTTGACTAAGCCCCCACTGTCTACAGGCTGAAGGTAATGGAACCAGTCTTCTAAAAGAGGATCCTGACTCAGGGCCACAGCTTCCAGCCAGCCAGGATAAATTTGCTAGTGATCGTGCTTTTAATAATGGATTTCTGTGTTCTTATTTCCAATGGCAATATAAACTTACAATTTATACATTTCTTCCCTTCTTCCTGGCAGAGGGAATCTACCTTTTCATGAATTGACCTGAACTACACAAAGCTGACATAAATCACTTCTTAAAACAAACTTTCATTAATGCTGGAGCATTTTAGAGACCACAAATTATGCAGTGTTTTCCCATTTCCTTTGTTTTTTCCATGGTCCGTGTTTCTGTGCTTGGTTTGGTCACAGGCTGACAGGGCCCCTGCGTTGGCAAAATGAATGCCTTGGCCTCCATGGCACGGGACAAAAGTGGCCTCATGCAGTTCATATTCCATCACAAGCAAGAAGTGCCTATTCTGTGGACCCAGAAAGTAATGTCCGTCCACGTCTACAGGGCTGTAGTCATCTCTTCGCCAAGTTTCCACACAGGTTGAAATGGTTCAGAGCTCCAAAGCCAGATTTTACACTCAATTTAGAAGTTAATAAGAAAATTGGACATTTGCTGGTCAGATATAAAAACTGAGGTTTTTGTGGTAGCATTTGTCTTTATACGACTCATGTCTAACTAAAGTGTACATCTATACATCAGTTTCAAAGTATTGTAGAGAACACCAGGAATCTTCCACTGCATCCCTTGTGATCCTCCAGAGTCAACCACAAGCAACTCTCTAAACTACTTCTGTCTTTGCTCCATTTATATAAAAAAAACTGTCTAAAATGCTATTTTTGATTTATCATTTTTAGACATTATCCACACCCACCCACTTCTTCACACCCATCCTTCCAAAAGAGCTATTTCTGAAATTTGAGTTATGTCAATACTGAGTGTTTATATTTTTATGACCATGTAAATAAACACAGCTCACAAGACACCTAGTAGGTAGATTGTGACAATGTTTCTTGTCTTCTTTTTCTCCCTGAGTTTATTGACTCATATCTAAATTTTTATCTGCTTTTTCTCCTATGACTATTTGCTTCTAATAGCTCAATTAACTCTTCCACATTTCCTTTGGGAGGTTATTTTCCCTCTGTAAGTCTTCAGTTGCATCCAATAATCTGTTATTTCTTTGTTTCCTAAGAATTTTCTCAATAGAATCTCTTTTTAGTATGAGAAGATTTATTAAGAGTGATTGTGGAAGAGCTGGCTTTATCCCTCACCTGAGTGGGATGATCCCAGTGACCTGGACTGACCGGGTCAACCCAGCTACCACCCAGGCACACATCCAGGGCTTTGAGCTGGCACTCTCCAACGTCTACCCTATCTATGACCTGCTGGAGTGCGTGAAGGGACTGGGTCTGTGGAACCATAGCCACAGGATCTCCATGATTCAGGGCAGCAGCAGGGTATCCTGTTAGAGTTTCAGTAAGGGTCCAGTATTGATGGTGTATCAGAAGCCAGAGGTCTGGAACCCAATCAACAACACATTACACAATGAACATTTGCAAGTAAAGCTGTCTGGACAAAAGGATCTACTTGGTGACACATTGAAGCTCACAATGCCACTAAGTTGAATGAAGAGCAGATGGAGAGGTAGGAAAGACGGAGAAGGGAAGTGTTTTTTTTGTTGTTGTTGTTGTTTATTTATTTTACTTTTTAAAAAATTCATACTCTGTGTCTTTCACAGCATGCATCTCGATCCCATTCATCTCCCCATCCCTACTTATATGCCCTCTGCCCTTGGAAACCCCCCCCCCC
>CABHPP010102448.1:0-25084 GCA_902168425.1 Peromyscus attwateri
GTTAGGTGTATTCGAGGGCTTAATACTTGTCCCTAGTGCTGAGAGCTACAGGTTTTGACCTTATTTCCATCTTATGTAGGACTCGCTGCCCATGCCCTGTGCTTGCAAATCCCTTTTCCTCACTTCACTCAGGACTGACTGTCAGTCTCTTGGGAAGGGTGTGTGCATGTGTGCTTTTGGTTGGGAGAAAGTTGGGGGCGGGGAGCAGGGTAGGTACTACAGTACTTGGTAGAGCAAAACCAAGTTTGGACCAGGTCAGTAGAAGGGGTCTTAGTATAGTCATGCTGTACGAAATCCAATCTCTGAGAGTCAGCCTACCAGATGTGAGCCACAGGGGTCCTACCTAGATTTCCCTACAGGACCATTTCTGGGGTACCTAGAAATCCTTTGTTTGGGGTTGAGAGACATTGTGGCTGGCTGTCAAAAGGGAGGGTAGGTGACTAGTTTAGGCAACACTGGGGAGTTTTATATATTGCTTTATTGGTTCCCAGCATCTTTCCCTTGGAGGTGTTGCTGGAGTGATAATGGATGATGCCAAAATCCTTCTACCTAATTCATCTGCAAGGAACCCCTTTGTTTTTTGAGCCTAAGGAGAGGGTGGCAGGCTCAGGAGAGAGAGGTTCTGCCATGACTGTGGGACTGCAGGGTGATGTGGCAGCCAAGTGTGGCCCCTGGGATGGATAGCAGGGATCAGTGTCACTTTGAGATCAGGGATGAGGCCCAAAGGGATCAAGGGAGTGCTATTCAGGGTCCTCCCAGGGGAAGTAGAGGATCTGGGGTAGCCTGTGTTGAAGGAAAGAGAATGGACCACACAGTGAACACAGGCTTGCTCTTTCCACAGTGTCCCCATGTGCTATCTGTACCCACCCCTACCAGGAGCCTTTGGCCTCTGTATGGGCTGCACCCATGCAAGGCTGCTGTGTTCATATCTCTTAATCCATAGCTTTGCCCTTTGGCACACCCGGATTTATTCATCACTGGGGAAGAAGTCAGTGTGCACCGCTCTGATTCCATGGTGAGGGTAGTTAACCTCTGAGAGTTTCCCATTTTCTGATCCTTAAAGTCTTTAAATTTTTTTAGAAAACAATGTTCCTGCATGTTTACTTTAAGGATTAACCTAGACCAACACCACAATGTGTCTGGCTCAATGTTTGGTTTACAGTGAGTCTCCAGATTCTAGACCCCCTAAGTTCACAACTCCCAGGTTGGCCCCAACATCACATTTGGAATTGTTTGCTCTCCAGAGCCCCTGGTTGTCTTTCTGCTCTGCCCTGAACAGCACTGCAAACTTTCTGCCTCCAAATTCACAGATGTTGGTGAATGTTTCAGTGTTAGTAATAAATGGGTATAGACCTCATCTGTGGGAAATTTACATTGACAGTTGAATCCCAATGCCACAGAGCAGAGTCAAGTTGAAGATGTTTGGGTCATTGTGTTCCATCCTTAGGCATGAATTAATGATGCTGTGGTAGTTTGAATGTAATTGGCCCCATAATTTCATTATTAGGAGGTGTGGCTTTGTTGGAGTGGGTATGGCCTTGTTGGAGGAAGTGTGTCACTGTGGGGGTGGATTTTGAGGTTTCTTATGCTCAGGCTACCTCCCAGTCCTTTAGTTGACTTCCAGTTGCCTGAAAGATGTAGGACTCTCAGCTACTACTCAGCACCACATCTGCCTGCACACTGTCATGCTCCTCGTCATGATGATAATGGACTGAACCTCTGAAACTGTAAGTGAGACACCCCAATTAAATGTTTCACTTTATTAGTTGCTGTGGTCATGGTGTCTCTTCACAGCAATAGAAACCCTAACTAAGAGAGATACTGTCAGAAGGTCTTGTGGGAGTGGGTTGCTTCACTTCTCTTTTGCAACATGAGGGAGAATGCAGAGTTGTCCCTTCTGTCGTACAGAAAGGAGGCTCTCACTGGACAACAGGTGCTGGTTGGTATCTTGATCTCAATTCAACCTTCAATACTATGAGAGATTACTTTCTCCTTCTTATAAATGACCCAGTCTCCTGAATTCCGTTATAATATTAATAGCACCAAACGGACTAAGGCAACATCTATTACTCTGAGTATAATGAGCTTGCTTGCAGTCCCTCCTTGTTGCAGCAAAGATTCGATGTAGGTTAAATTAGAGAGCACATACCACTGTTCTGCTTAAAAAGGCACAAAGCAGTTCCAACTCTCCCCAGATAGCATTGACAGTCTTCAGTGTGACATCCGTGGTCTGTCCGCTGTCTGCTCTCTCACCACCACTCTCCATCAACACACTTTCCCATGTACCCCACAACCATTTCAGGGTAGGCTTGTGCTCAGCCTAGGATAATGATCTATTTTATTTCCAAATGAGAACTCTCAGAGCGTTCAAAAAGTAACTAGTTCAGTTCTACGCTCAGATCAAGTAGATCCTTTGCCATCCTTTGAATTGCTGCCTTGTGTCAACTGCCCCTTCTGTTCCCCACTTCAGGCAGGCTTAGCCTTGCTAGCAGCTGTGGGTGGACACCCCAGCTGTCCTGGCTTGCTCTGATGCTAAGGTCTGTCTCCCTGGTGTGTGGTTGCTTTTCTTCAGCCACACTGACTAGTAGAACAGTTGAAGAGTCACGTACGTGTGTTTTTGCTTGTAACAACTGATGAGAGGGTAGAAGTGAGTCTTTAGTGCCCCCAAGTTTTGAAAACTACAGATTTGACTTCACACATTTATAAAACTTGAAAGCCTTCTTACTTTCATATTAAAAAGTTTTATTCCCATGCCTGCCTGCCACCTACCCTGAAACAATATTAAACGGGGATGTGGAGTGTGTGTGTGTGTGTGTGTGTGTGTGTGTGTGTGTGTGAGAGAGAGAGAGAGAGAGAGAGAGAGAGAGAGAGAGAGAGAGATATGCACTCATGCTAGTGTGTCCATGTGGAGGTCATAGACAACCTTAGGGATCTGTTTTTGCCTTCTACCTTCTTTGTTTGGGAGTCTCTATTTTATTTTGTTGGCTGGTGTAAACATCATACTAGCTGGACTACAAGCTTCCAGGGACTCTCTTGTCTTGGCTCTCATCTCTCAGCAGGATCACAAGGATTACATATGTGTGCTATTACACCTGGCTTTATATGTTTTGGGAATCCCAAATCAGGTTCTCATACTTGTGCTTAAGCTAAACTCCCTGAGCTGTGTACCCAGCCCACAGTTGTGTATCTATATTTCTATATCAATCAATTTCATGTTGTTTTAAAGTGGGGGTTGAATTTCTGGGCAAATTTCTTTGTTATCTAGGAAATAGTGGTGATAAAATCCACAAGCATCATAGCAATACTTGCACATGAACATGAGTGTTCACTGTACCAGTGTGTGCAATACTCAGTGAAATAGCAGAAATACCAGTCAATATTGACTATGCGGACTCCATAAGATCACACACAGTCAACTGAACACTGCTGAGAAGTCCGTATTTTGATATGGCAAGTTAGCATATATATAGTTACATGTGAAATATGAATGCATAGTTCTATTCCTGTGAAAGAGATTATTCATATACACTTGTAGAAGCCTGGGCAGGGAGGAAACCCCAGAGATACTCACTAGCCCATAAAATGAATTAAGGGTTTGGAGGATACAGTAGAGAATGGACTTAAAGAAAACAGAGGACTTTCTCATTTAAGTCATACGTAAAAAGTGCTTTATAACAAGGTGTGGTGGCACACGCCTTTAGTCTCAGTATTTGGGAGGCAGAGGCAGGTGGATCTCTGTGAGTGCAAGGCCAGCCTGGACTATGTAGTTAGTTCCAAGACAGCCAGGGCTATGAAGAGAACTTCATCTCCAAAAAAGTTATGCATGCATGTATGTGTGTATGTGTGTGTTAAATCAGAGAAAGTGTTTAAAATGTTTTTTTTTTTTTTGGGTGCAACAAAGCCTATTAGGAGAGGAAAACTCACTTCTTTTAATGCTAGAATTTTAAATGGAAAGCGTGAAAATAAATACATAAAACACAAGAGTGAATGTCTCACAGTGGTTAGAAATAGATAAAAGATAATCAAAGAAAAAAGCTGAAACTGAATGCATAGGATTAGCTTGGTTGCTCCTGCAGCTGGAGTCAGCAATGTGCAATGGGAGGTCGAGTGTATGTCTAGTCAACCTCCGTGGGACAATTTGGATCTCAGAACAAATGAAAAGACCAATTAAGTCTTTGAATTTGGGGACTATATAGTTTAGTTCAAGTTTTGTTTTGATTTGTTGCATAAGAGATAATTTGATTTAGGGGGTTTATCTTTGTGTGCATGTCAGTTTTATTAGATTTTTACCAAACTATTTGGAAAACCTGTTATATGTTGTCTTTATTTCTTAAAAAGTTTCAAACTTACATTTATGTATGTATGTATGTATGTATGTACGTATGTATGTATGTGCATGTATGTGTATGGACACATACATACCATACATGGGTGTGGTGGTCAGAGGACAATTTGCAGGAGTGGGTTGCAGGAATTGAACTCAGATCACCAACTTGGTAACAATCACCTTTGATTACTGAGCCATCTCACCAGCTCAGTTTTTACTTCTTAAGTTTTGATTTTAGAGTTAATGTTTGCAAATAATTCATGGGTACATAAAAAAAAAATGCCTTAAAAAGAAGATGTGGTGTTTGAATCTTATTGGGCTGACCTTATAAATTTTATTAATCAGGTCTTGTGCATTCTTGCTTGTTGTTAGTTCCAATATTCTTGCCTGGGATAAGAACTATGTGTAGTTTTGAAAAAGCTTCTTGTATTATAAGAGTTTTTATACTATACAATTTGATGACCCACACTGTATAATGATCAAAGAGTCAGTGTCTGTGGATGTTTGCACTGTAAACTTTTAGTATAATTGACCCTACTCTCAGTAGAGTGCTTTCTTACTTTAATTAAAGCTTGATATTACTACAGCAGTCATCAACTTTAAAAAATTTTTAAACATTTATTTATTTGTTGTGTTGTATGTGGGGTGCATATGTGTCATAGTACACATGTGGAGGATGGTTTGCAGAAGTCACTTCTCTCCTTCTATTACGTGGGTCCCTGGGGTTGAGCTCAGGTCACCAGGTTTGTGGGCAAGTGCCTTTACCCCTGATGCATCTCACAGGCTCCATAAGTTTCTTTTCACACAGAGCTATAATTCACATTAATGTAGGCTCAGAATTGCACAAGCATCCAGTTTTTGTATACCTTCACTGTCACTTACCTGTCTTTGGTTCTGGACTTCAGGTGACATGAAATAGTGTCTCATTGTGATTTTGATTTGTTTTCCTTTGATGGCTAATGGTGTTGTAGTTTACAGTCTATATATTTTGCACTTTCTGTTATTTGCTTCCAATTATTTTATTGTTTTTAAACATTTAATTCCCTTCCTTCCTTCCTTCCTTCCTTCCTTCCTTCCTTCCTTCCTTCCTTCCTTCCTTCCTTTCTTTTTTTCAAGACACAGCTCACAGAGATCTGCCTGCCTTTGCCTCCTGAGTGCTGGCATTAAAGCATGTGCTACCACCACCTGGCTAAAACTTTTATTCTTATAGTCAGGTGTGGTGGTGCACGCCTTTAATCCCAGCACCCAAGAGGCAGAAGCAGGTGGATCTTTTTGAGTTTCAGACCAGCCAGGGATATACAGTGAGAACTTGTCTTAAAACAATTCTTTCTGTGGTTATATAAGAACTAGACCTTGTGGTGGTACAGACCTCTTATCCTAGCACTTAGGATGCGTGGGTATCTTAGTTAGGGTTTCTATTGCTCTAAGCTTTTCTTTAATTCCTTTTCACAAGTTGGAAACTTAGCTGGGTGGGATCTTGCCCTGAGGTCACCACTTCCTTTATTCCATTTCTTAGTCTGTTTATCTCCTTGAACACAGGACTTAGCTCCATTCTACTTCCTGGTGCTCCTTTTTTCTTCAGGTTTTACATTTTGTAGTTTACCCTGCTCAGGTTGCTCCTTTTCATACTAAATCTTCATTAGAGTTATCACTAATAATCACACGACAGAGTCTATACTAGGATGTTTTGAGATTTCCTCTCCCGACAGAATTAATCCAAAACTCTTCACTTTAGCCTCAGACAGACTCTTTGTTTTTTTTTGAATTTATTTTATTTTATTTTACAATATAATTCAACTTTACATATCAGCCATAGATTCCCCCGTTCTCCCCCCTCCCGCCCCTCCCCCCCACCCCCCATTTCCATCTCCTCCAGGGCAAAGACTCCCCCGAGGATTGAGATCAACCTGGTGGACTCAGCCCAGGCAGGTCTAGTCCCCTCCTCCCAGGCTGAGCCAAGCGTCTCTACTAAGCCCCAGGTTTCAAACAGCCAACTCATGCACTGAGCACAGGACCCAGTCCAACTGCCTGGATGCCTCCCAAACAGATCAAGCCAATCAACTGTCTCACCCATTCAGAGGGCCTGATCCAGTTGGGGGCCCCTCAGCCATTGGTTCACAGTTCATGTGTTTCCATTCGTTTGGCCACTTGTCCCTGTATTCCATCCATCCCTGGTCCCAACAACTCTTGCTCACATAAACCCTCCTCCTTCTCGACAATTGGACTCCCAGAGCTCCACCCGGGGCCTGACCGTGGATATCTGCATCTAGTTCCCTTAGTCACTGGATGGGGTTTCTAGCACGACAATTAGGGTGTTTGGCCAGTCTGGACGTGAGTGGGGGTAATGAGGGGCGAGGGGCGAGGGAAAGAGAACTTGGGGGAGCAGGAGATCCCAACTGGATCAAGAACAGAGAGGGAACACAAGGAATGTTCATGGTAAATGAAGACCACATGAGAATAGGAAGAAGCAAAGTGCTAGAGAGGCCCACAGAAATCCACAAAGATGCCCCCACAATAGACTGTTGGCAATAGTCGAGAAATGGCCTGATCTGACCTACTCAGACAGACTCTTTGGACAAGAGCAAAAAGCAGCCACTTTCTTCACCAAAATATCACAAGAGTGATCTCTTGGCCTTATATTCTTCTTCTCCTCTGAAACCTCTTGATCCAGGCATCCACAGTTCATCAGAGCACACTCAGCACCACTGTCTTCCATCCTCCTGCTAGGATGGCCCATTAAGTAGCACTTAAAGCGTTCAACTGCTTTTCTAATCCACAGTCCCAACGTCCATATTCCTTCAAACAAAAGCATGGCCAGGCCTACCACAGCAACATCCCAGTCCCTGGTACCAACTTCTGTTTTAGTTAGGGTCCATTATCATCATGGTGGGATATGGCGGCATGTAGGTAGACATCATGCTGGAGATGGAGCTGAGAGTTCTACATCTTGATCTGTAGGCAACAGGAAGTGGACTGTGTCACTGGGCATAGCTTGAGCATAGTAGACCTCAAAGCCCACCCTGAGAGTGACTAACTTCCTCCAAAAAGGCCATGCTTATTCCAACAAGGCCACACCTCCTAATACTGCCACCCCTTAGGATCTTATGGGGGGCCAGTTTCATTTAAAATACCATAGTGATTGAGCTTGCACATGTGTGCATGTGTATTTGGAGGCCAGCCGTCAACATCGGATGTCATTTCTCAGGAGCTGTCTGCCTTGTTTTTTAAGATGGGGTCTGTCACTGTTACCCTGGACTTGTAGATTAGGTTATGCTGGCTGTTCAGCAAGCCCCAGGATCAGCCTGTCTCCACTTCTCCAGGGAGAGACTGGAAGCATATGCCATTATGCCTGACTTTTAAAACCTATTTTTAGCTAATGATCTATCAATTTTGTTGATTTTTAGAAAGAAACAACATTACCTTAGTTGATTTTGTTTTTTCTGTTCTCAGCTTTATTAACCTATGCTCTAATCATTAACACTCCCTGGATACAAGCTTAGTTTTTCCTATTCTTGCTTATATAACTTTTACTGAACATTTTCCCTCAGTGAGAAATCTCTGGCATCCCCAAGATTCTTTCTGATTGGGAATTTTATCTTCTCTAGCTTGGAATGACTCTCTTTCCAGCTCCATATCTGGCCTCATTTTTTCTCTCTTTACTTTCTCAAATGAGGTTAAATGGGATAGACTTTCAAGACCTAGACCTTAGGACAGAAAGATTCTATTTGGCTTTTCTAGGCCTAAGAATGTCATGCTTTCTCTAAGAAACCAACAATACAATTGATTTTTTAAAAATGTTGTTCCATTAAGTACTTATTAACTTTCCTCATTATGTTAAGGGAATCAGCTGTTAGCTATTTTTGCTATTTTTAATTTTTTAAACCATTTTCTGAGGTATAATGTTCTGTTATTTACAATATTTTTCATTTTGGTGTTGTTCAGTTTTTATTGGCTTTATGGTGAGTTTTCTGTCTTTATGTGGAATGGTGACCTTTTGTCTGTAGCATATGTTGAAAATATTTTTCCAAGCTTATTTATTGGCCAAACAGAAGGTTTACATTTTTATGTAGTATCATCTGTCAGACTTTCTTGTTTGGCCTCTGGTTTTGACATGCTATTTAAAAAAATGCCTTCATCATCCTGTAATTATAAAATGATTTACTTAAATCTCCTTATGGTCTTCTTCTGGTTACCCTTTTTATGTTTATATCTTTGGCTTATCTAGATTTTTATTTATTTATTTTTTGAGACAGGATCTTTTTACATAGTCCTTGTTGTCCTGGAACTTGCTAATATAGATGAGATTGCTCTCAAATTCAAAAAGATTCTCTTGCCTCTGCCTCCTGATTGCTTGGATAAAAGCCATGTGCCACCATGCCTGGCATATATATATATATATTCATTTTTATGTGTATGGATGTTTTGTTTGCCTGTATGACTATGCATCATGTGCATGCAGTGTCCACAGAGGAGGGTGTCAGGTCCCCTGGAACTAGAGTTACAGATGATTCTGAGCCACCATGTGGGTGCTGGGAATTGAACCCAGGTTCTTTACAAGAGCAGTCAGTGCTCTTAACCACTGAGCCATCTCTGCCGTACTTCATTTGGAGTTTATTTTGGTAAGGAATGATAGGTGTCCAGGTTCATGTTTTCTCTGAAGGTCCAGGACATTGGGTTAAGTTTAGCAGAATGTTTTCCTGCATTATGCTTAAATGATGACAGCCTTGTCAACTTTCGTGAGTCACTTGTTTTTCTTGAACACTATATACTCGTGTGAGGTGAGGATGCAACAGCAGTCATTCTACAGTGTGACTGAGAGCATTTGAGGACACTTACAATATGACCCATACTCCATTTAAGTGTTAGCCATGTTTCTTATATTTTTAGATCTATTGCATACAATGATGTGAGTCTCACTCATTCTTCTTCAAATTTTTGTGAGTTTTGATGATCTGAAGAGGTCTTAGAGATATTTGTTCTTTAATTAAAACTGGGAAATTATTTATACAACCTCAAATGCTTCTAGAGCCAATAATAAGATCAAGAATAACAATGATAGGGAACTGAAGAGATGGCTCAGTGATTTAAGAGTACTTGCTGCTCTTGCACAGGACCCAGGTTCAATCCTCAGCCTCCACATGGTGACTCACAAAGGATCTGTAACTGTTTCTCCAGGAGAGCCAACATCCTTTTCTGATCTCCGTGGTCACCAGGCACACAAGTGGTGTACAAACATACAAGCAGGCAAAAACGCCCAACCATATAAAGAAATAAAAATAAGAATACATTTAAAAATTAAAAAAAGAATCACAATAATAGTAATAGATACTGGCTATTTCATGTGATCACCTAAAGACACTGGGAGCAAGAGATGTGTGCTCTTTCTTTGAGCACAAGTTGCAGTAGTCAAGAGAGCTCACACAAAGATCCAATAAACAGCTTTCCTTGCTCAATTCCAAATGGAAATTGCAAGAGGAATTGGGTTAGAAAACGCCCAAGCACATTCTTAGATGATTGCTAAAGTTTGTCCTTAGTCTCCACATCAGCACAAGAGCTGATGTACCCTGCTGCTTCTCTGAGTCTGCAGGGGCCTAGGATGTCTTTAATTCCTATTTGTAAACAGTCACCCTTACTGATTAGCTGCCAGCCAACTCTTCAACACACTCCTCACTAGCCTCTTTTCACCTTGAAGTATCCTTAAGTTGGTACATACACATAATTTCTAACAAGGACCCAACTCTGTTATTAGGTTACATTATCATCACACTGATGCTAAGACAGGGCATGCTTCTTACAATGGTGATGTAGGTCAACTCAATCAAGGCAATAACTGGTTCTCTCCCAGTGGAGAAGGGATGGAGAGTATGAACCGGAGGCTGCCTGTCTTTGGACTGAAAGTGTCTGTTATGAATGAGTCAGGATTGACGCTCTTTTGCTAATACACACTGAGGTTGTATAAAGTGTAAACTGTGCTATGATTGTCCAAATGAAGATGCTGTAAAGAGGGATGGTATGAGCTAGAATCTGGAAAGAAATGGGGAGATATGATTTATGCACACCCAAAGAGCAAATGTGGGGAAAAAGGAGGTGATCCAAGAATGAATAAAACAAATTTCAGGTAGGAAGTCATGGCTCTAGGAGTGAGCAAATGTGGAAATGTTGAGACAGAACCTGGGATGAGGAGGCTCACAAGTCTTCCAAGTCAAAGAAGCTAAGGAAGATCTTCCTCACTTCTTCAAGACCAGAAGGTGTTCCAACAGGGTTCTTAACTCAGGGTTCACTGAAAGGTCTTTAAGAGAATTTTGGGAGTCTATGAACTTAAGAAAACATTGCATTTTTATTTTTCCTAAAATCAAATAGAAATGAACAATATCCTTCAGCTATTGAATGAAGAAAACAAACTATAGTAGTATTAATAGTATATGTGAACAATAAAAAAACAGTTTTTTAAAAAAAATTTTACAATGTATTTATTGCCAGATTCCCCAAGCATCATTCATGTTCATGACTATTTGTAAATGATGGAAGTTACTACCCTATGCTAGATCTTGCTTAGTGCGTTAGCAAGGAAGCACTCTGTATCACATTAAAAGGTGGTTCGTGTTTAAATGTCATTGTGTTTCTTTGTTATCAATTGTGCTTTATTCTATGCACAACTTTTTTTTTTTTTTAAAGATTTATTTATTTATTATGTATACAGCATGTATGACAGCAGTCCAGAAGAGGGCACCAGATCTCATTACGGATGGTTGTGAGCCACCATGTGGTTGCTGGGAATTGAACTCAGGACCTCTGGAAGAACAGTCAGTGCTTTTAACCTCTGAGCCATCTCTCCAGCCCTATGCACAACTTTTATGGTATTCTGAGAAGCAGTTCATAAGTGTACTCAATAGTGTACTTGGACAAAAAGGTTAAGACACTCATGTTTAGATGATACAGAAGGGCAGATAGCTGGGGATGCTCTTACCTTTCATGCTATAGGAAAGGATTGTGATCAAAGGGAACCTAAGAAGAGGCTTTCAGCACTTGGACTTTGATTACCCACTGTTGCCGTAGTTTGTCTCTGGGTGATCTACAGGCCTGCCCTGGAACTCAGGGTAGAAGATGGTACTCAAGAAAACTGGGTCCTGGGGCCTGTTCAGGTTTAGTGGATCTAAGACTGGGAGGCTGAGCAGAGGCAGGGATGCTGGCTGGCAGGGATGCTGACTGGCCGGGATGCTGGCTGGCAGGGACGCTGGCTCCCTCCTTGGCTCTGTTGCTCCATCTGATAGCTGAGTGTATAGGTGTGAGATTAAGAGCCAGGCTTTATGCTGTGCTGACTGAGTTTGTTTAGACTACTGAGCTACTTCCAAGTCTCAGTTTCTTTGTCTATGAATTTTCATTCATTCGATTAATGACGATGAAGCACCAGACATTTTCTGGGAGGATGCTACCTAAACAGCCATTGAGTGGGTGCAATGAAGTACTGTATCTGAAAGCTCTTTGAAAACAGATCCTCTTATTGAGTGTTTATTTTTTAAATGTATGTGGACATGTACATATGTGTGCATGAGTTCATGTGTATACAGAAATGTACATGCACAGGAATGGCATGTGGAAGCTAGAGAGGATGATCTCTGCTCTTGTTCCTTGGTCATCATCTTTGTATATTTTGAGACAGTCTCTCACTGGCCTGGAACTCACCGAGTAGTCTAGGCTGTCTGACCAGCAAGCTTCAGAGATCTTTCTGTCTCTGTGTTGGATTATGAGTGTACACTACCACACTTTGCTTTTTCCGACCTGGGCTCTAGTGTTTGAACTTAGGTCCCTGTACTTATAGGGCAAGTCCTTTGCCAACTGAGCAGTCTCTTCAGAGCCTCACTGAAGATTAAAAATAAATTGTCTAGGGCCAGAGTGATGGTTCAGTAAGTAAAGGCTCTTGCTGGCAAACCTGACAAACTGAGTTCAGCCACCAGAACCCACACAGCAGAAGGAGAAAACTGACTCCTACGACTTGTCCTCTGACCTCCACATAGTCGCCATGACAGAAGCGGTTCCCAATAAATAAATAAATGTAAAAAATTCAAATAATCTACATGTTCTGCTCCTTATTTATTTATTTATTTATTTATTTATTTATTTATTCATTTAGACAGTATCTCACCATGTAGCCCTGGCTGGCCTGGAATTCACTATATAGACCAGGCTGGCCTTGATCTCATAGAGATCCATCTGTCTCTATCTCCCAAATACTGGAATTAAAGGTATGTGCCACCATTCCTGGCTTTTCCTTAATCTTTTAAGAGAAGAGGTTTGAGTTTTCCTAGAAAAATCTTGCCTGGAATTCATAGCTCTTCTAGGATGACTCTCAGTCACCTTGACAATACATTGTCAAGTGTGGGGACTTTTCCAGGCATTTCTATTAGATGAGACCAATCCATTGGATTCCATTAGAGCTGTCAGCCTATCTAACAGGGTGTGCATAATTATTTATGCACTGAAGTACCCTGATAATTAAACTCATTCAAAGTCACAATGATTGGTTACTTAAGAGACCTGGATTGCCGTAAGTGGGGACAGTAATTCAAAAGTATGTCACACTGTTTGGTTTGAAAGCACAGCAGTTTGCTGCAACAGGGCAAACAGAGAATGTTCGTGCATTAACTCAAACTAGGAATGCCAAGGCCAGTTGGACAAACCCTTCAGTGATCCACAACGTACCTCAAGGCTGAAAGTTGTTCCATGTTCTCAACAGGACCCAAGAGGCACACTGACTTCTAAACATCAATCGAGTTCTATCTTCTTGGGTATAGGCCATCCAGAAACAAGATTCTAGGCCAGACTAGAGAAGACTATTTGGCTCCCCTCATCTCTTAGGATGTCTACTTTGCAGGCTTAGCTGACAGCCCTACTAATGGGGTTTTGACATCTAGGGCTCTGTGTAGCTCCCATTTGTGTGGTCCCAGGCATAGAGGAGCCTTTCAGAGAGAGCTGGTGCTAAGAAGTTCGGGCTCTTGACTCTTTACCTTCCACTTGTGTCACGGGCTGCTTGTGTCCTCTTTGGGTAATTTCTTTCAGTGTCTCTGAGCTTCATTTTCTTTATCTGTAAAAATGGGACAGCGGGACGCCAGGGAGATGGCTTTGTCAGCTAAGTGCATTCCTTGCAAGCATGAGGACCTGAGTTTAATTCCCAGAAACCATGTAAAATAAGCAGGGTATGGTGGCACATGCTTGTAGTCCCCATGCAGAGATAGGGAGATTCCCGGGGCTCACTGACAGGACTGGATTGCTTATTGAGTTCTAGGCCAGTGACAGACTCTGTCTTAAAAAATAAGGCTGGAGAGATGGCTCAGTGGTTAAGAGCACTGACTGCTCTTCCAAAGGTCATGAGTTCGATTTTCAGCAATCACATGTAATGAGATCTGTAATGAGATCTGGTGCCCTCTTCTGGCCCGCAGGGACACATGCAGGCAGAATACTGTATACATAATAAATTCTAAAACAAACAAACAAACAAACAAACAAATAAATAAATAAAATAAGGTGGGTAACTCCTGAGAAATAATAACAACTGAGGTTGCCTTCAGGTTGTCACATGGACACACACACACATGTACATGCACAGGCATGTGAACGCACACATACACATATACACACATATGTGCGAGAGCACACACACACACACACACACACACACACACACACACATTTGCAGCCAGTAGTCTCGTGATGGACTTTCTGAAGACTGGATGAGAAAATGATTTTAAAGTACTTGGCTCAGTGTCTAGCCCACAGTAGGTGCTAAACCAGTGTTATCTGTTGCTGCTGTCATTATCGCAGGGACGCTGTGGTTGGAAGCAAACTTGTTAGGTTCTCTTTAGCAATTTGTACCCCACTTCTCTCTTCTTTCCACTCCTGGTTGGCTCCTTATCTCTATTCCTGGGAACATTCTGGCACATTTTTTCTCCAGATTCCCATGGGAACAGAATGAATGAGCCCTTGTCTTATAGGGCTACAGGATTCTGTTAGGGAAGGTTTTCATAGTCTTGGGTCAGGAAATGTCACTTTCTAACCTAAGTGCTTGGGAAACTAGTTTAAGTGAGGGCAAAGGAGGGGAAGGACTTGGCAGTATTTTGCACTAAAGGGATACTCATGCATCTGAGAGTGGCATGTTCTTGAGAGAGTTTTAGCCTTTCTGAGCTCAGGACTGCGTGGCAGAGACACTGATCCATCCATTGTAAGCTCCCCGACTCTACCATAGTGTGATGCCATCACTGAGAGGTGCTGTTGAGACAAATTTCCATACCCTAGCTGCACTTCCAGCTAAGTGGAGTCCTGAGACTGGTTCTTCCCAGGGAGTGAGAGTGGCAAGGGTCCCCCACTTCTGTGCTTCCCATGTGCTTTCTACCTTGGCTGACTGGAAATAAAGGGCCCTGAGGACCCGGGACAATGGTAGAGCCACAAGACAGAAGGACTGTGTGTCCTTTCATCAACATGGAGAGGAAAGGCAGCCATGAATGTTTCTGCTGGACTTTTAAGTGAGTGAGAAACACACTTCTGTTGTGTCAAGATACTGAAATGTCAGGTTTCTCTGTTATAGCAGTCAGTCTTATTCTGATAAAGCTAGCATGTTAAATGAATGCATTGGCCTGGAGTTTTCCACCAACCCAATTTACAAACCCTCCACGTATTGATTTATTCATTTGTCTTTATTTTAAAAGTTATTTTGTATTTGTTCTTTGAAAGTTTCATACAATGTAATTTATCATGTCTACCAAACACTACTTCCCTCCAACTTGCCCTGTGCCCCCTACCCTGTCTTCCTCCTAACTTCCTGTCCTCCTATTTTTTTTAAAATCAATAATCTTTTGGCCCTCTTATCCAAATAATAATTAAAGAAGAAGAGGTCATGAACTTGAGAGAAAGTGATGGGGGGATGGGGAATTGGAGGGGGAGGAGGAGAGGTGGAAATGATGTAAGTACAGTACTCACATATGGAATTCTCAAAAAAATTTCAATAAAAATAACAGGCCAAGTTCAGTTCAGGCTATTCATATGTGCACGGGTTGACCATCGCTGGGTGTAGGCAATCTATATATTTAATGGGAAATTTTCTAGGGACCTTATTTGAAGCCCTGGAGCTACAGTGAAGAACAAGACAGATGGGACCCCTGCTGGAATGAAGAATTTATGTTTTGGTTATAACAGCTATAACAATAATGAGATGAGTGTTAAAAAGAAAGAAAACCAGGGGATGTGGTATGGAACGATGACATGTAACAGGAATCTTACAAGTTCTTATTAATAAAATCAAACCTCAGCCAGGTATTGGGGTGAACACTAGAAGGTCAGAGAGACAAAATAAGCCACAGCTATCTCACCTCGCCGGATCCTCAGCTGGTCTTTGTTTCCTCAGACTGGAGACCTCTGAGTCTTCATCCAGAATGGGTCTCAGCTGAACTGCTGCTAGAAGCCTGAATGCTTAACCAGGCCAAATGCCTCTCCAGGGCAAATGCCTCTCCAGGGCAAATGCCTCTAGTTTCTGGTCCTCACGCCTTATATACCTTTCTGCTTTCTACCACCACTCCCTGGGATTAAAGGCTTGCTTTCTGGGATTAAAGGCGTGGGTCACCATGCTTGGGTGTATCCTTGAACACTTGGATTTCTGTCTCTGGAATGCTAGGATTAAAGGCATGTGCTACCACTGCCTAACCTCATGTTTAACATTGTGGCTGTTCTGTCTCTGACCCCAGATAAATTTATTAAGGTACACAATATTTTGGGGAACACAATACCACCACATTTCCTCTCTTTTTGTCTAAAATTAAAAAAGCTTATAACTAATACAAGAAAAACTATCCAATAAGTATATACAATACATATAATCAAGATTATATTAACGATGTCTAGTCCATTATATTAACAATGTCCAGTCCAGTAACAATGACACTTTTGTAGGATTCTTGGTGAGTGTTTGTTTAAGGAGGTGCTAGCATTGGAGTTGGGACTTGATGGCAAAATCACATTATTGGCTCTCCCCACCTTGGCGATGATTTACCCACTTCAAATGACTTGCCCGTCCGGATTTCTGATTCCTGGCTGCTGGAGATGCTTTCCCTTCTGTGACCCCCTCTCTGCAGACCCAGTTCTCCCATCTGCAGGGAGAGGTTCTTCTCACACAGAACAACTCCCTACTATCTCTGCTCCTGTCCTGATGCTAGCACAAGCAAGCTGAGTTGTATTCTGTTTGTTTGTTATCTGTTGATTTCCCACGTAGTCTGAGACCTCTTGCTAATTCATCTCTGTAGTGTGGATTATTGCACAGTGCTGGGCACACAGCAGGCGCCCGATAAATATTTGTGGAGTTGACTAGAATACAAAAATCACAGTGGAAATGATTATTTGCTTCTGTCAGGAGGCTGCATAATGCATTGTGTTTATAAAGCAGCTTTTTTTTTGGTATCATCAGTGCCTAGAATGCCAGCCCCTTTAAATGTGTGCATATGGTGACTGAACCAATTTTAATTACTATGTGCACAAACACTCATATTTCTTAGACACAAGGCAGGCTCCCTTTGTTTTCTTGTTTCTTTCTTTTTCTTTTTCCCTGGTTGCAAAGCATCTACTCTAGCTCCTGGTGAGCCTGACGACCCTTCTTTGGCTGATGAAACAATGTCTCCTAGATCCTCTATCAGGAGGACGTGAAGGCTTAGGGCAAGGGAAGACTTCTCCTGCTTCATATTCCTGTCAGACTGGCAACCAGTGATGCAAGGGACACATGTGTAAGACCACAGTTGGCAAACCTTTTCTGCTTCTGACAAAGGTGTGTCACTCTTCTCCTGGGGAGCTTTGCTACAGGAAGGTAGGGTGCAAGAGAGGCGAGCTCACATTTGGTGAGCTTCACATCCAAAGCTCTGGGTAAATTCTCACTGTGCAGCCCCATGCAAGCCATCTCAACCTCTCTTAGCCTCGATTTGTCTATCTTCAAAGTGGAGCAGGAGCAGCCACAGTACAATTCTGTTTTGAGGATAAACAGAATAAAATACCATCGACAGTGATTTTATTAGAAGTCATCAAGTGCTTCTTAAGTGGCATGTCCTGTAGACGAATTTCTAAATGGTCTTATTAAATAAAAAACACCGAGCCAGATATAGGGGTGAAAACCTGAGAAATCAGGAAAATAGGGAAAGCCAAAGCTAACCTCACCTCACCAACTCCACAGTTCCCAAAAGCAAGCTACTTCTTGTCTACCAACACCTATATGCCTTTCTGTTCTGGTCTCTCATTTGCTCTCTCAGCCCAGCTACATCACTTCTTCCTGCCCAGCTTTGTCACTTCCTGTCTGTTTGTATAGACCTCCAGACCTCTATGGTTAGTGCTGGGATTAAAGGCGTGTATTACCATGCCTGGCTCTGTTCTCAGTGTGGCCTTGAACTCACAGAGATTCAGACAGATCCTTGCCTCCCAAGTGATAGCATGTGCTACCATTGCCTGACTTCTATATAGTGGCTGGCTTTTTCCTCTGATCCTCAGGTAAATTTTATCGGGGGACACAGTATATTGAGGGACGCAATGCATCACCACAGTGTCCTTTATACACGTTGTCTCTTAATAGTTACAAATGTGAAACACAGGTTACATTGTTTAGGGATGGGGATGTAGCTAAGTGGGCAAGGTGCTTGGGTAGTAGGTATGGATTCCTGAGTTCAATCCACAAATCCCTGTGTTTGATCCTTAACATTGCACAAACTAGGTGGTGCATAAAGCAGATTCACACCAGTAATTACCCGTAATTCCAGTGCTGGGGAGGTGAGGGTGGGATGATCAGAAATATAAGGGCATCCTTGGTTATGTAGCCAGTAAGACAAGCCTAGGATACAGCTGAACCTGTAATAGAATCATCATCATCATCAGAAGCAGCAGCAGCACCACCACCATCAGCAGCAGCAACAACACACTGAATGAATGAGGCTCATTCCCATTTCTCCACAGAAAACTGAAGTTCAGAGGGCTGGCGTATTTTATTCAGGACTTTCCCCTGGCAGTCTGGGTCAGGACAGACAAGGAAGTACTGTTATGATTGGCAAGGCTGGGTGGAGGGAGGGTTTTCTTAATCTGAGAAAACTTGTATTTAGGGGACTGGTTCTCACTAAAGGGAGAAGTTTACTTTTCAAATTCTCCTCTTTGGTGGAAGCCCCACAGTTCAATTGTGTTCTAGTCTATCCTCTTCAGTTTCCCTCTATATTATCTGACAATTATGATGGTCACAAACCCATCATTTTGTTGATCATGTGCATCATGATGTAAAACACAGACTGTTTGCCTTAGAAAAGTAAGCATTGAGAGTCATAATTATGGGAATCACTTGTAGTTTGGGTCCATTTGATTGAGTCTGAGCTGCACACCAGGCAGAGAGTACCTGGGAACACCTTCCCAGGTGTGACTGTTTATTTTGGTCACCCAGGAAAACATGGGATTGACGCTCTGGCTGAAGAGGGCAGACAAATGATCTGTCTTTACTGCCTGCCTCCTTATTTTTGTGGACAGTTGGAGACAGGAGAGAAATTCCTGAAAAGAGATCTGGGAAGTTTGTAGCTTCAACGAATGAGAAAATTGATACTAGGAAAAGAGAAATGATTTGGAAAAGATAAGTGTTTTAGTTTGAGTTTCCCTGGAAGGAGACCAAGACACATCTTGGAAAGCAATGCCCTGTCTGGGACTGCAACACTGTTGGTGATCACAGGGAAAGGAGGCGGGGGAAGTGGGGGGAAGGAAGTCTATACAGGATGCTTCCTCTATCAGATTAGACCTCGGGGGGGGGGGGGGGGGGGAAAGGAACCAGAATAAAGCACACACTTCAGAGTTATCCTTGAGGCATGAAGAAGCTGGGGTATATTTCTATAGCCATCCTCATCCATCAATGGTTGGTTTGGCAGTCTAATGTGCTGGAGGCCACACAAGTGGATGTTGCTTAGTGTGCTCTGAAATAGTGAAATCTGGAGAGATGTGGTGGGCTATCATCAGACTTTGCTACAAGTTCCTACCCTAAAATTACACTACCTGCATTTGAACTTCATACTCTCTGATTTGATGTGCGATCACATCCACGTTTCTGATGTATGGGGTTTATTTTGTTTTATATGATTTTCTGTTGTGTGTCTGTCGTATGGAATTTACAATAGTTCAGACTGTACTGGGTGGCTGTGAAGATGAAGAAAGATAAGATATACAGATTACAGGGGGGCCAAGGCAAACACTGAATGCATTATAGCTATTGTAACTGTTTGATTTATTTAATGTGAGGGGAACATTCAGACATAGATGCTGTTGGTGAGGAGAGGACAGGAAACAATGGCCTAAGCTTTTTTTCTAAGGATGATGATATGGCATGAAATAATGAGTAAGTAAAGGCCCAGAGAGCAAGCCTTGCAGAAAGTGGGGGATTTTGAAAATGGCAGATAAGAAAGGGCATTGAAATCAGGTGACATTCATCTTAAATATGCTCTTTTCCCTATCTGTAATATGATGCTCTATAAACCAATGTGTTGACAAGGAGTGTAGTCTCATGATGGAACTGTACCTCCAGAACCTCTCTGTTGCATGGGCCCACCAGAGTAACTGGAATATTCTAAGAACTTCAAAGGGGAGACACTGACTTTTCAAAGACAACAGTGTATTTCAAAGTCAACAGCATTTGTATGTTGGTGTTGCAGGCTTAGATTGCTTGGAACACATGGATGACTCTTGAACTGTCTTTCAGATTCTGATTGGTATGACAATCCTCAGAACAGGTGATGATGCCCAGTAGGCAGACTCAAAAGCAGCTGAGTTCATAGGCTGTGGTCCCAAACTGTCCAGCAGATCACGATGCCCAAAATGATGGCGACTGCCTGGGATGCAGGGTATCATCATGACAACAGGTAACATTTATTGAAAAATGTATATGTTCCAAGCCATGTGCAGAACATTTCAAAAAGATTATGCCATTTTCCCATCACAGTAAACATCAAAGGAACATCTCTGTCATGACTGTGCGCTTTCCTAGAGTGCATGTGAAAAAAAGTCATTCTTTTGTAAATAGTTGTTTCCCCAGCAGCCATTTTATTTATTTATTTTGAGTCTGGTCTTTGATAACGAGCCCCTGGATGCATTCAGTTGCTGGGCTGTAGGTATGGTCAGATTCCTCTCCACTGGGCACTGGGTTGTGCTTTCATCCCCTAAGAGTAAACCTGCTACGTACAATACAGGAAAACCACAAGCTTATTGTCACCAGCAAAGTGGAGACAGGGGAGGACCAATTCTTCTCTGGGTTCAGCAACCCTCCTAGTGGTTAGCAGACAGCAGCATAATGGCCAGGCAGTGTGAAACTGTGCAAATTGCCTCATAAATAACTCGTAATGCCCGGGCGACACAGAGAGGCCGTAGCTCATGGATAAATGACTCCCTGCCATTTTCAGGGTATTAAACCAGGGATAAGCTGGACCTCTCCATGGGGATTCATTAACTGCTATGGGTTTCCCGCATGCAGGCATGCGGTACATGGGCGCCTTGCTTGGCACTCCTTGTGGCCTTGTGGCCAAGGCAAAACACTTCTGAGCAGGGCCATTAGGAGGGGAAAGTGGGAACCTTTAACAAACAAGGTGGGAATGAGCCCTGTTGGAGCTGTGTCTTTCTCTCTAGAGGACTCACTTTTGAAAGACATTTCTTTGTGGGCAGAGAAAATCATTATAATCCTAACAGCTAACATCTCTTGGGCATTTACCCTGTGCTGGGCACTGCAATAAGACTTCGTGTATAATTGTCACTGCAGTCTCATTAAGTAGATAATATTACTCATTCCTGTTTTTATCAAAGAAGAAACTAAGGCTCACAGAGACTTGGTTACTTGCTTTAGGCAATATAGCTAATCTGTGTTGAATGTACTGGTCAGCTTTTGTTATGTTGTAGTAACATATGTTGAGTCAACAAATCTGGTTTAAAGTAACCGAGTTTTCCCCCACTCCCACCTTACAGGGCTCTTGGACCAATTTCTTTACTCTGCTTAGAGGAGGAGTAAGAGGAATAAGGGGAGGAGGGAGGAGGATCCATACTGAACGGCCAGGCTTTGTCTGGGACATGTTAGTCTCACTCTAGAACAACAACAAAATCCGGGTAAGGTGGCACCGTCCATGGTCATCAAGACTCAGAAATAAGGAATGTACCACTTCATCTCATATTTCTAGTGTCAAAGGAAGTCACATGGCCAAGCCTCGTCTCAGTGGGGTGAGGAAACTGACTTCTTACACTGTGATTTAGTTCAACCGGAAAGAGATACTTAATTCCTTTATAAGGAAGACAGAAAAGAGAATAATGTCATCTGTACTGTTAAGTTAACCCAGAAGTTTTTGACTACATATTTTGTGTTTTTAGTTTCTGTTTTGCTGAGCTTAGTGTTCGGTGACGTGGGTTCTCGGGTCACGGTCTTGCACACAGAGACTCTGTGACTAAGGGAAAATTGCTTTCATGTCTGGGTCCCAGTGTCTCAGCTTTTGTTAGATTTCCCCAGAGGCCAACTTGGATCAAAGCTGTAAATATAAGTGATTTATCTGAGAGGTGGTGAGAGAAGGGATGGAGCTCGAAGGGACTCAATAAAGTGTGTTTTTAAGCAGGATGTCCTCAGAGCATCCAGGGCACAATTCCGCTGAGAAACTTCGGTTGGGGATCTGGCTGAAAGCAGGGAGAAGGGACATTTGTGGTTCTTCTGTCCTGAGAAGTTCCAGACCCATTATTAGCTTCGCTTCGTATGTATACCCATTTTCATGTTGCAGGATTCTTTCATCCTCCCTGTGCCTTTCACAAACATGGCTCCTCCCAGGCACCATAGTTCTCCCCTACATTCTTCTTCCACCTACCTGCTTTTGTTGTCCTGAGGAGGCAGCACCAATGACACTCTTGTACCTCCATTTTCAAATAAGGCCTCTCCCATTCTATGCGAAGTATTACTTTGCCTTGAAGCCCTTGCCTTGACACCCCTTTTGGTTCTCTCTCTCTCTCTCTCTCTCTCTCTCTCTCTCTCTCTCTCTCTCTCTCTCTCCCTCTCTCTCTCTCCTCTCCAACTCCTTCCTAGCCAAGTTTCATTCATCTAGGATTGGTTCTGAGCCTGCTGTCCCCATCCGAGTTACTACCCCAAATCTCCCCCTCGTCTCCGAGATCTATGCATTTTACACCTTCAGTTTTTACACTGATGTCCCTGTGTAGTTCAGATCACCTACATCTCCCTCCAGGCTGTCTCGAAAACAAAAAACAAAAAGTAAGCAAGCAAGCAAACAAAAACCCCACTTCACCAGGCTTCTCTTGTATTTCCAGGATGCCCTGGCTTCATTTCTGTCTTCCTGTGAATCCACACGTTGACAAAAGCCACCTCCCTAAAAAAGGAGTGAGAGAGAATAGCCAAGTGTAGTGGGCTAACTTTTCATTCTCCACTCACTGCTTACTAACCATGGGTGCTTGTGACAGCATGTACCATGTGTCCCAGCTCCTTATCTTCTAGATGGACCTACCTCAAAGAGTTGTTCTATAGCTCTCCGGCACAGAGTAACCAAATCATTATTTGCTAAATAAGTTGATTTCAGTAATGATGCCCACTCCTTACCTTGCTTCAAAACCCACTCACCCACAGAGCAGAGTCTGGGCTGGCTAGTCTGTCCCTGGGGCCCGCAGTAACTGGCTTCTGCCTCCCTATTCAGTTTCCACCTCTCACCTCCTATGGGTCCCACATTTCAGGAGTCAGTTATCTCATGTCTCAGTCTTGCACACACTTCCTCCTTTGCCTGATGTGCTAAGTTGGCCTTGCTTGCATAGCCATTTCCCACTGACCTTTCAGGAACTGGCCCAGGCTTTGCCTCTCCGGAAAGTTCCTGAGAGTCTCTTCAAATAGAGATAATTGCCTTTCTCCTTGTAGAAAATGGGTACTGTTTCTGGACTTGGGGTAGAGGATGGCAAATGAGACCCTTGCTTCAGGTATAGAACTTAAAGGAGCACCCCCCAAAACTCTTAACTAAATCAAAATATTGGCAATAATCAAAGTTAATGCTGCAAATATAAATTGTGCACAGTAACAGCATTTTATTTTATTATTTGTTTAAGATTTTTATTTTTTGAGAATTCCATATATGATGAGTACTGTATTTATACCATTTCACCCATCCCTTTCCTCCTCCAACTTCTCCCATATCCCCCCGACTTCTCCTCAAATTCATGACCTCTTCTTTAATCACACACACACACACACACACACACACACACACACACACACATCTGCCACTGAATCCATTTAGTAGTGCTCACAGGTATGCATGTTCAGAGTTGGGTTTTGATGACCTATTAGGGGATCATCCTTGAACAAAACTGATTCTCCCTCTCTCAACAGCCATTGGTTGCTTGTAGCTCTTCATATAGTGTGTGTGTGTGTGTGTGTGTGTGTGTGTGTGTGTGTGTGTATTGGGAAGTTGTGAAATTTTGCCTATCCATGTTGGCATATCAATTGGTATTATCATAATGCAGGTCTTATGTAGGTGGCCATATTGTTGAAATTTCATGGGTGCAGCATCTCTGTCTCGTCTAGAAGATGCTATCTCATAGCAGGTATTGTAGTCCTCTGGCTCTTACAATTTTTCTGCCCTCTATTCCATGATTTTTTTTTCCTGTTTTTTGTTTTGTTTTGTTTTGTTTTTTTTGAGACAGGGTTTCTCTGTGTAGCTTTGGAGCCTGTCCTGGAACTCACTCTGTAGACCAGGCTGGCTTCGAACTCACAGAGACCCACCTGCTTCTGCCTCCCAAGTGCTGGGATTAAAGGTGTGCACCACCACCGTCCAGCTAGTCCATGATATTTTCTGAGCCTTAGGTGCAGGGGTTGCTTTGTAGATGCACCGGTTGGGTTGGGCACCTTAGGATCACTTATTATCTGCCTTTTCTGTAATAGTTTCTTTTTTTTTCTTTTTTTTTTTTTCTTTTGGTTTTTTTGAGACAGGGTTTCTCTGTGTAGTTTTGCGCCTTTCCTGGATCTCGCTCTGTAGACCAGGCTGGCCTCGAACTCACAGAGATCCGCCTGGCTCTGCCTCCCAAGTGCTGGGATTAAAGGCGTGCGCCACCAACGCCCAGCCTGTAATAGTTTCTATGTGCTGAAAAAAGTGTCAGGAGTGTCACTGATGAGGGTGAGAGCCACACTTACCTGGCTGGGCTGGTACTCAGGCTGCATGGCTGAACTTCTGGGAATGGCTACCAAGGCTAAATAAAGATGGACTCTAGCCTGTTCTTATAAAACTCACTTCACTCTAGTCTTGGCCCCATTTGACCCTGGGCTAGGCTGGAGGATGCTGAAGGACCCTGTGGGGAGTATCTAGTTGGTGCTACTCTTGCTTGCTGTATGAGGGCAAGAATGATGTTACTTAGGACTCTAGTATATCTTGACACACAGTAGGTGCTTTAAAAATATATTGAGTGAATATGTGAATGAGTGGACCTTTTAAAAATCCTGAATCAGAGTATTGCTCAAACCTCACCATATCTCTACTATTTACCTAGAGCTATCACAGGCAAAAGGACCCTTGGGGTACCCTTCACCCCACACATCCCAAAGAATTTTATTCTTATGACTGGCTCAGCATATGAACATTCCTGCACTGAGAAGAGAGGAAGTAAGTCTAGTTAAGCCAGGGCCAGGTTAAGCAGAGGGCTGGGAGTGTGTGACTTCAAGCGGGAAGCCACTGTGGATGGGCCAGAAGAGGGGACTGGGACAGT
>CABHPP010102449.1:0-11415 GCA_902168425.1 Peromyscus attwateri
CACGCACACGCACACAAAACCACCTTTCCCACTCCAGGTTCGCACTACCACTGTAGATCGCTAGTTCCCACAGTTTGAGTCCCTATGTGGCCTCACTATCCCCAACCCCTCAGCTCACGCCTAGCACTTCTGACCTTACACACCACTGCCATGTTGTGCTTCCATACTAGCACTGACTGGTGCCATGTCCACAGATGGTTTTCTCCCACGGGAGCCAGAGTCTTCTCTAAGCCCCCAGCCCTTTTCCTTCAGAGACTCAGAACCCACAGAGCCCTTAGGCCCAACATTCCTGATTCCTCCCCCACCCTCACCTTCACCTCCACCCTTCTTCAGATCAGAAATAGTCCGAAGCCTGTCATGCTGAGAGGGCGCCCAGAATAGCCACTCTTGCCACAGAGTGGGGGTGGCAGCAAGGTGATATCAGGAAGAAAACGAGCACTGGTGATGAGCTAGGCTGGGATAGGTGAGTGAGTAGCGTCATCCACTAGAACCGCTCGCTCTCCTTGTGGAGATCCGGCGCTCCCCACAGTAGACCACAGTCTTTGTTGTGGAAGTACCTGAATGGGAGGAGCCTCTGGACCCTGGCCAGGTGCCTGCCCAGCTGCTGCAATCTCTGCCATCCGCTTCTCCATTTGCTCCAGCCGCTCCAGGATGGACATCCGGAACTGGCTGTCTGTGGGGTGGGCATGAGAGGCTGAGTGGACAGGATCTAGGTGACGTTAGTAACACTACTCGTCATTATACACAAGAGCTGGGGGATGAAGAATGGGATGATCGAACTTTCTCTTCCCCTACACAACAGCCTCCTTACTCACTCATCTACATAGAACTCACTGGGAAGACTCAGCTCTTGAACTAGGGCTGTTAATTTCACTCATAGACTAAAACCAGGATTAAGAACCAAGGCTGTTTCCTTCAAGACAGAGGTATCAGGAATTCCCCTGTGCCCATCCAGTTCTCAGCTAACCAAGCCACATATTGGCATGTCCTCCTCCAGACTTTTCCTAAACAGAATGTACCCTAAGTTCTTGTTCCAGATACTGCCTTTGTCCCCACGATGGGCTGAAATACTCCAAGGTCCCCCTTCTAGGTTAACCACTACCCCCAAAGAACTCGAGGACTATAGCTTGAAAAGCATCACCTGCTCCAGCAGATCTCTATGGCTGTCCACAGAGGATGGTTGGGAAGGGAAGGTGACAGAGATGGATAGCCGTGTTCACTCTCCCTCCTCCCAACTCCATACACAAATACACACCCACACACACACACCCACACATACACACCCACACACACTTATGTACACACAAACACAAGCTGTATCTGTTCCCTCTGGAGATCAAATAAGGACAAGGAAGAGAAGTGAGAGGGACCAGAGCCTAGAGAAAACAGGCACAGGACAATAGTGAAGACTGGGGATCTTCCACAATGCCTTGATAGAAGGGGATGATGAGCAGAAACGCAGCACAGAGAGGGGAACAGATCCAGGAAGGTCCCAACCAAGCAATTAGAAAAGAAAATAGGCAAGACCAGATAAAGTTCAAAGAAAACTGGGAAGAGAGAAGACCCAGCAGAAAGATGGCATAAAGATTTTTAAAATAAAAAAACAGAGTGATGACCAGCCAGAGCAGGACAAAGCAAAGCTGAGAATGCTATCGAGGTCCAAAGACAGGTCGATTAAAATCACAGACAACCCAACACACCTGCTCAGGCTGTATGACAAGGATGACCACCCAGGAGTGAGGCAAGAGCAGGAAGGAAAGCCTCTGGGAGGAGGAGGGATGGCAGGGATGACAGTAGAACTGAGAAGAACCGAGAAGCGACAGAGGAAAGCACACTGTGGTGAGAAAGCAGCAGGACCAGAGGGAGTTCTCAAAGCCCCAGGAAAGGAAAACAAGCAGAAGGAGCAGAAGCAGGACCGACTAAAACGCATGCCAGCGTAGAGATGTATGCATGCCTGTATGGGTGAGAGAGGGCACTTAGTAACAGCCCTGTCAATACCATTACACATTTCCACTTCTCTGCGCGTGCTTCTCTTTAATTTCCAACATTCATTCCTATAATGAATACATCTTTACCATCCAAAAGAAAAACATAAAATTAAAGGACCTATAGTTTTCTTTCTTTTGATTTTTATTTTACGTGTATGAATGTTCTGCATGTATATCTGTGCACCACTTGTGTGCCTGATGCCCAGAGAGGCCAAAAGAGGGCATCCCATCCCCTGGAACTGGAGTTACAGATGGTCCTGAGGCATCCTGTAGATGCTGGGAATCAAACCTGGGTCCTCTGCAAGAGTACTTAGTGCTCTTAAATACTAAACCATATCTTCAGCCTGGAGACCTCAAAGTTGAGATCCTCCTACTCCGACCTCCAGAGTAGCTAGAATTACAAGTATACACAACTAAGTGAGTTTGAGGCTGGCCTAGATTATATGAGACCCTGCCAAAAAACAAAACAAGGGGCTGGAGAGGTGACTCAAGGTCATCTTAAGTATAATGGCTACTCTTCCAGAAGACCCTGTTTGATTCCCAGCACCCACATTGTGGTTTTCAATGGGTGTAACTCCAGTCCCAGGGGATTTGACGCCCTCTTCTGGCCTCTGGGGGTACACAGACACATGTGTAGGCGAAACACCCATACATGTTTAAAAAATAAATAAAGCTAGCTCCAAAATTCACAGGAATACGGACAGTTTGCTACCACATTAAAAAAAAATGACCAATACCAAAAAAAAAAAAAAGATAAAAAATTTAAAAAGCCAATGGTGGCACACACTTTTAATCCCAGCACTTGGGAGGCAGAGGCAAGTGGATCTCTGAATTCGAGGCCAGACTGGTCTACAGAGTGAGATTCAGGACAGCCAGGGCCACACAGAGAAACCCTGTCTCAAAAAACCAAACAAAATGAAAGACAACAAACAAAGCACCATGGAGCTGAGCGTGGTAGCACACGCCTGTAAACCCAGCACCCTGGGAGGCAGGGGCAAGAAGAAAACAGCAAGTGTGAGGCCAGCTTGATCCACAAAGAAGTTCCAAGCTAACCAGGGCTACATAGCACGACCCTTTCTAAAAAACACTAAACACACACACACACACACACACACACACACACACACACGCGCGCGCGCGCGCACACGACCAATGGCCACAGTAGTAATAGTGGGCTTTAAAGGTGGGCCTGAAAGATAGAGGAAGCATGTCATACTCAAACATGTCATGCCTAAGACCTTGGGTCAAAGGGCTCAGTACTTACCATCCAGTGACAACCAGTCAAGCTGTGTACTAGGCAGAGACAGGAATCGGCGGGCTCGATACTCAAAGAGCACAGAAGCAGAGAGGGGCCCCTCCCGCCCCGCCACCTGCAAAGACACCAGCCCTACCTCGTGGGCTGGGGAGAACAGGTCAGGAAGAATGGCTCTTTGCCTGGCCCCTTTCCTGGCTGATGAGCTGTATTAGAGCCAGTGATGATTAGTCCGTATTTTTCCCGTTCCCTTGCTGGGGGCCAAGAGACCCCTAGATTCAGTGTGTAGCCTTTGCTCTAATAGGGAGAGGAGACTATTTACTCAAGAACTTAACACCATCTTTGGACCAGAGCATTATTGGCTGTAGACTCTGAGTTAAGGGTATTGCTCAGCATACATGATGGTGGTTACCTCCTTTAATCCTTTAGACCAGAGTTCAGAGGTCATGACCCTTACTGAAATGCAGGAAAGGGAAGCTGTCTGTTCACCAGCAGTGTCCAGTAAGAGCTGTATCCAGAGTCTCAATGTCTATCACCCCGAGGATAAAACCAACAGACCTCAACCTCAAGACCAGGGCCTGAGACTTTTCTCCCAATTCCCAGCTTCTCTGGTCTTATTTCCCCTTTTCCTTCACACATGGTTGACCAGGGCTGTGGAGATTAGGAGAGAATACTCTCCCAAACAACGATCCTGCCATCCTGGAGTCTCCCAAGGAAGACAACTATTGAGTGCTAGGTTGAAGGGATGGGTGGTGGCAAAAGACGGGAAGTCAGTCTAGACTGGTGCTATGCAGAAGAACTTTCTATAGGGGCAAGAATGTCCTACATCTAACCTGCTCATCGTGGGAGTCCTAGAATGTGTGGTGGTTAAGCACTTGAAATATGGTCAGTGTGCCTGAGGAAATGAATTTTAAATTCTATTTCATTTTAACTAAATAGGTACATATAGCTGATGAACTTTCTCCCTGGGTTGGTGTAGAAGACCCTATTGTTCCCAATCTCCATACCAGGACAGTAGCAGCGTAAGACACCAGGCTGGACAAGCGAGGCTGGCACTGCGATGTGATCAAAGACACAGGAGTAATGCTCTGCGGCCTCCGTCCAAGGGCCTGTGATGAGCACCTTGACCCCACCCTGCAGACAGAAGTCAGAGCCACATGACTGGAGTTGGGCTTTCGGTCACTCGTTTAGTTAGATCCTTAGAAATTACTACTGTGTGGCAGGTCCTGTGCTAGAGTCTAGGGGTTCAATCTTTCTGCCAGGTGGTTATTTATCTCATCAGAACTAATTTTCTTTTTCTTTTTAAAAGAATTTCATGTAGCTTAGGCTGGCCTCAAACTTACTATGTAGCCAAGGATGGCCTTGAATTCCTGATCACCTGGCTGCTGTTTCCTAGTAGTGTGCACCACCATGCCCAGTAAAAAATCTTTCCCCAGTGCTGATGATCCAGCCCATGGCCTTGTATATGCTAGGCAGATGTTCTACCACTGAGCTACACCCTCAGCCTTTTACTAGAATATTCTGAATCTACCAAGAAACAGTAGTCAGGACCTCCCCAAGAGTATCAGATAACTGACATCAGAAAGTTGTGCTGCTGGACGACCTCACTCCACTACAGTCCCCCTTCCCCTCTTGAAGTAAAGTAGAACTTCTCCACTGCTGACCACAGACTTCCAGCTGCCCAGAGTCTGAAGTCACATCTCACTGTACATTCTTTTCTCTGGGATCAGTGGCTCCCGTGGCCCCCCTTCAAACAGTCACCAAGAGAATGAAGTCCCGGAAGGGGCTCTCCAAACCATGACAATACATGGGCGGGGGACGGGGAAAGGCACGTGGACAAGGACTATGGACATACAGTTTACATAAAAGTTAAGGTTAGGAGAACCAGGAGGGTGAAGGACGTGGTAGATCGCCTAGCGGCAGAACACAGGCATTACAAGCTGGGTTTGATCCCTAACATTAAAAACAAATACACAAAAGCCATGAAAACTGAGAGAAGGCAGGTCACAGGCCATGGGGTAAGAGTTAATAAAATTCACTTTGAAAAATGGGAAAACAAATGGGAGAAGAAAAACCCAAGACTCACCTCCGGGTAGGACCACTCTGGGGAGAAGTCTGTGATGGTGTTAAGAGTAGGAGAGAGCTGGGGGGTGGGGGCAGGGAGGTTTGGAGCTTCATCACTGATGAGTTCTCCCATAAGGTCTGGGAATGATGAAAGACTGAAGGGCTCTAGCTCACTGGTGCCACCAGGGCCCCCAAACAAGGCTTCTCCTCTCGCTACCCTGCCTGATGGCTGCAAGGCAGCAGGTGAGGATGGGGATGAAGGAGGGGGTGAAGGTACAGGTGGTACAGTTCCCCGGCCCTTGAGTTCCTCCCCACTATCATCATCCTGGATAAAGAACTGGTTTCCTCTTCTCCCACTCGCTCCCAACTGTGAAGGGAGACCTCGAGCAGCTGCCTGGGGCTCCAGGGCAGCAGCAGGTTCCAGGGCAGGACAGGGAGTGTGAGTGCCTTCTGCCTCAGGGAAGTCTGGGTTTACTCCTTGGCCCCCTCCATATGTCTGGCCCCTTTGGGGGCTGTTGAGAAAACGATCAGGGTCAAAGGCAGGGCTGGGAGGAGCTGGGGGTGCGGAAGGTTCAGAACCTACCACCACAGCCAAGCTCACGGAAGGTCTAGGTTCAGCCTGGGGAGCCAAGTGCCTGGTGGGTGTCAGGCCCCCAGCACGCTGCTCTAGCCCTGTCAGGAGGAGGATGGCGGTGCCTCCCCTTGAGGAACCCCCTCGAGAGGTAGGAGGGCTAGGTCTGATCTCTAGGGGTTCTGCAAATCCTGAGGAGGAGGAGGAAGAGGAAGAAGAGGAAGATGGGGAGGTGTGTGCCTTGGGGAGCTCCGGAGGAAGTGGCGCTATGAGGGGTGGAGGCTCAGGGGGCTGGGAGTGGGGCACAGGGGCCAGGGTTAAAGCTCGGGGCTCCACTTTGGGGGAGATGATGCGGTGCTTCGTGCTGCTGCATTTGTGGGTAAGGCTCCCGGAACCTGCAACGGAGAGGAGGAGGAAGAAGAGAAGGGAGGACACAGCCTTTTCCCGCAGTCTCTTCCTGGAAGCCCCTGTCCCCCCATAAGTAAACCTAAAGTGTAATACTGATTATGACCACTGGGAGGCATCAGAAGAGAGTCACCCCCTCCCTTCAGTTTCCTCTCAAAATAAACAGGACTAGAGGAACAGAGCAGGGGAGGAGCCCTGGTTTGAGGCAGTGGCTGAGAGCAGAGGGTAAAAGCAGAACACAGGGCCAAAAGAACCAAGGGGTACTAAATAGGATCAAAGCCAAGGCTGAGTGTAATTGGCGGTGTGGGGTGGGAGGGGCAGGAATGACGAAAAGTAGTAGGCAGGAGAGTTACGGACTGCCAGGACTGTAGTGTATACATTTCTGGGGCCAGTGCTACCAGAAAGGAAGTTCTTTGCTCATCTGGCCCATCTTCCTGGACATGCAAAGACTTGCAAATTAGTATGCAAATTCCATCAAGATGGTTATTAAGCAATGTGGCTAAATGGGAAAAGAGTTCCACAGTCAGGCATCACTTACCAAGGCCCCCACTACAGAGACAAGCATGGGTTCGGGGTGCTGGCTTGGTTGGGTGGGTGTCCAAGATCTGTTGCACCAACTGTTCCACAGAGAATTCCTCTGACCCATTCCCATAGCTCCACTTGATGCCATGAACTACAGGAGATTTTGGGGGAAACACCGTGAGATGTACCTTGATGGCCCCTCTAAAACCCTGACACGCTGAACTTAAAACTGCTCAGACATACAGCTCACAGCTGTCTTTCACCCCCCTCCATATTCCACATCTTAGACTGTACAGTCTGTGTCTAGTGTCCAAACAGGACTTAGAGGGAAATAGTTACCCACAGGGTTTAGGCATGGAACCCTAGTGCTTTTGGGAAGCTCCACTCCCTCTCCCTTAGAGCTCGATCCATGCTTGGTCCTTACACATGGGCTTTAGCTGTCCCAATAGCTCCTCACGTGACCACTTCAGCCACTCCCGCCGGTCGCTACTGATGGAACAGAAGATGGGGCTACAGCCCTTTCCACAATCCTCTAGGGCTGGGACATTCAGGTAGTGTACAAGGACGATGTCAGGGTTCTGAGAGTACACAGAGGACAGCCATGAGGGCTAGGAGTCAGGGGCTCAGCTTCCTAGTCCTCACTTTCTTCTGAGCATCACCCCCAATTCTAGTCACCCCCAGCTTCTGTCATGTTCTGTCCCTAATCTCCTTTCTGTTTCTCCCACTCAGAAGCTATCCCACTCCATCTTTTCAGACCCCATGCTACTCAAAGAGCCAGAACTCTGGCTCCCTGAGTCCTCAGTCCTTACCTGGAGCAGCCAGTAGCAGCGCCGGTGGAATGTGGGGACGATGGAAGAGTGAACGTAGCAGCCATAGAGACACTGCCAGGAGACAGGCTGGGGTGGGGGGAGGGCTAGTCTGCTCCCCAACTCTTCCTCTGTTCAGTCCCTTTGCAGGAATCCCGATCTTTCCACCAGTTCCTCTTCAGCCCTCTCCTCCCCCCACCTTCTTCCCACCCCCTCCAAACTCCGGCAGCCCTTAAGTCAGGGTTAAGGGACAGAGAGAGAAGAGAACAGAGGAGCTGGGGGTCTTACAAAAAAGGGCCCAACTTGAGATCTGGGGAAGAAATCTAAGGGCAGACAGGAAGTGCAGAAGAACAGTGATTTGGGAAGAGAAGCCTGTGTTCAGAACATCACTACTGGACCCCTGAGGGGATGCAAGGGACATGTGGGCACTGTATACTGGTGCCATAAAGCTGGGTCATGGAGGGCAAATGGGAAGCTGAGAGTGAGCTCAGCCATCAGTCAGCTGATCCACAGTGATGGGAGAAGACTGAGTGAGCAGGAGAGGCAGACACTGTCCCCATACCTGCTTGCCGGGCTGGGTGTGGGCAAGGGCAGGTGTGTGGCTGTCTGATGCTCTTACCTCCATGCCCTGGACCTTGAGTTTCATGTGGTCCTCTCGGGTGGTCTTCCCATCCTTCCGTTTCTTCCAGAGGTAACCATCCTTCCGGTATTTCACCTTCTTACGATTGTAGAGGATAATGGAGCCATTCTGAGGCCTGGAAGGAGGACAGGGACGCTTGAGTTTTGTGAACACCACCCAGGATTCCTGTTATTCTTCAAACTGGAGAACCTTCTCACCTTGTCTTTGGGGCACAAGAGAGCCATTCATCATGTTTCTCAAAGGTGATCAGGTAGGATGCAATCTCCTGTAGGAGAGGAAACACTTGGGTCATCCCCCCTTGGTCATTGGCTCGGGGCCTCTGCAGAGGTGTGGCACCTACTGTAAGACTCTTACAGGTATTTGGACCCAGCAAGGTCTCACAGCCATCTTAAGAATAGCAGGTTCTCTATCTCAGATGAAACCTAACCTTGGGCTAGGGATGTAGTTCCATAATAGAAAAAGACAGTGCTTGTTTAGTAAGTGCAAGGCCCCAGGTTCAAGTACCAGGAGGAGAAAAACAAAAAACAGCCGGGCGTTGGTGGCGCACGCCTTTAATCCCAGCACTCGGGAGGCAGAGGCAGGCGGATCTCTGTGAGTTCGAGGCCAGCCTGGGCTACCAAGTGAGCTCCAGGAAAGGCGCAAAGCTACACAGAGAAACCCTGTCTCGAAAAAAAAAACAACAAAAAACAAAAAACAACCTAACCTCTTTTCTCTCTCTCCCAACTGGATCCTATACCATGGTGCCAGCTTCAAGTTTATCTTTTGTTCATATTAGGTACTTTCCCTGCGACCCTTTCTGAAAAAACGTCAATGGCTTGACACTTGATAAGAACTCCAGGTTCTCGGTCTGACTCCAAGGCTTTCAGACAAAGTATCAAACTATTACTCCTACTGTTTACTCAGATTCAACCCACTAGTCCTGCCAGATGGGCTCACTGGTTCCTTCCTGAACATATCTCCAACAATCACATCCTTCACATTGGTGCCCTACAAGCCTAAAGTACATGTCAGATGCAGAGCATGGTGCTCAATATGAAGAAATCCTAAGCTGTTGTTTTTAATATGGATGGATTATACCAAAGAGCAATGGACTCCTATAAGGTCCAAATCTTTGTAATTCTGTGATCCCCGAAACCTAAAATAGTGCTTGGTAGTGAGTGTCCACAGACACAAGCAGGTCCCCCTTGACCCTCCAGTCCACTAGGACTTGCCAGGCCCTAACCCCATGCTCCCTAGGAAGACCTCGTTTGTATTCCATCGGAGCCTCTCTGGAGGCAGCAGGGGGCATCGAGGAAGACACTCCAGCAGTTTCTTGGGGAGGAAGATCTTCAGGTGGTGGCTGTTCTCTAGAGGGACCCAGAAGGGAGGGCTTTGTTAGAGGCAATCTGGAGGAAAGGAGCCAACTAGAACCCAGGGCCCTGGAGAGGGCAGCAGCCTGGACTGGAGAGGCAGGGAGCAAAGAACAGCAGAGAACACGGAAGACTGTGCCCAGACTGGGAACCTGTTTTGTGAACTCACCAGCAACCTCAGTGGTGTCCTTGGTATTCATGGTGAGGGTTCCAGGGGGCAAGGTCACCCCCGGCCTGAGGGGCCGGGGGGAGGGGGAGTCTGTGCTGGGAAAGGAGAGAACAAGGTCATGGAAGAAGCCCCCGTATTAATCCAAGATGAGAAGCCTTAGGTGGGGTAAGGGGTTATAGAACTCAGTCCTGATACCTGGGAGAGATAAAGAAAAGGCTGGACTAGAGAGTGACAGCAGAACCAGAGAACAGAGATGAAAGAGAACCCAGAGATAAGTGCCAGGAACCCACATGAGTGGGGAGACAAGGCAGAACAGAGTGATCAGGAAGAAAGGGGTAAGTGGGGGAGGCTGACAATGTTGGAGCATTCCCCAGGGCAGGAAGCTGGGTCTGCGTGTCTAACCCAGATTCTCCCAGGCCCTGACCAACCTGAAGGAGAGAGTAGGTGAGGTCAGTTATTATATCTTTCCCCTTGGAAAAGCCAAACAGAAAAGAACCCAGGGTGCATCTGGGAAGGGAGGGCAAGGCTGGGGCGAAGGGTGGGCCAGTCATGGGAGCTCTAGTCCTTGGAGGGCGGCTTGGCAAGGCAACCAGGACGCAGGAGGAAAGCAGATGTAAGGCTGGTCACAAGCTGGGCCCTAGAAGACACACCCCGAGTTGCTTCTCTATTTGATTTTTTTTTCTAAGGGGAAGGGCAGATCTGATAACTGACCTTACTTACTCTCTCTCAGGTCGGTCATGAGCTGGGAGAATTGGGAGTAGACATGTTGGACCAAGCTTCCGGGTGGGACATCCCGGCTTCCCTTTGCAGCTAGCATTTCACTTCACCTCAGCACTCCTATCTCCCCAACCTCCAGCCTACCATATTCCCTCTACTACTGCTCTGGCTCCAGCCTGAGCCTCCGCCCTCTTGGGGAACAGATGGGAGCTGGAGGAGGCTCTGCCAGGTGTCCGGGGATGGAGAGGGGGCGGAAGCCCATTCAGGATCGGTGGTGTGCAGTGAGGCTGGGGTTGGGAGAAGGAGTCCACCACAGGGTGCAGGTGCGCAGCCCTGGCTAGGCAGCTTGCCAGGGTGCAGAGCAAGAGAGGGATGAGACTGCAGGCCCGAGGGTGGTTCAGGTCTATGACAGCCTGGCTCTGGGGGTGGGATGCTTCCCCCCAAAAGGGGGCGGGGGTCCTGGGAGACTGACTCTTCGAGATGGGAGGGGGTCCCGCCCGCAAACCCGGATGTTCTGGAGAAGCAGCTGAACAGAGTTCATGAACACCTGGCGGGCAAGGGGCAGTGCGGGAGCCCGGTGCGGGGTTGGGGGGACAGTCCCCGCACTCTCTGGTCCGTGATGGGGCCCTGCGCCTAGCGGCGCCCCCTGGCGCGGGGAAGGAGGACGGAAGCAGCAAGGTGGAGGCGAATAGGGAGGAGGGACGGTGGTCCCCGGCGCCGTGCTCCATACCCGGACTGCATGGAGCTGCGCCCCCTGGCGCGGGGGTGGAGAGGCGGGCGAGAGGCCCTGGCTCTTACCTCCCGGGGTCCCGCGGGTGACGGCGGCAGCGGCCATTCTACCCCAAACCGACCCCCCCTAGCGCCGGCTGACAGCGGCGTTCGACGTCAGTGCGCACGGGGCGGGGCCTCCCAATTAAGGGAACGGGGTCGAG
>CABHPP010102453.1:8583-25651 GCA_902168425.1 Peromyscus attwateri
CTTCTTTACCAATCTTTCTCTTTCTCTCTTCCTGGAAATGAGAACAAGAGTTTTACTCTTCCCACACAGTCTGTCCCCCTGATGCCTCACTGCAAGCTCCACAGCCACAGAGCCAACTGGCCATGCACTAGAGCCCCCAACACTAACGTGACCTTTTGTTTCTAAGGTTGATTATCTTGGGTAGAGCTTGTTAGACGACTGGAAGCTGATGGGCACAGGGAGTTTGGGAGGGTGTTTTAGTATAGAATGATGTTATTTTACAAATTACTGTTTTCTGTTTTCCCTGTTGAAATGAGTTTCTAGAAATAGGACAAACAGCCTGTTAGGTGAGAGATGATGGTGATTTGCGCCATGAAGTGGCCAAGCGTTGGGTGTGACAGCTGTGGGAGCTAAGATTGAAGTGAGTGCTGAGGTCTTGATCCTAGGCACACAGAAGGATGAAGTAGCCATTAACTGTGAGGAGCAACCTACAGTGAAGCAGCACTGGGTAGGGAGAGAGCGAAAGACTAAGGACTTTAGGGTAAGGCATGTTGGCTTTAAGTCTTCCCTAGAAATCCAAGCCAAGCTGTCAACTAGACAGGTGGACCTGCAAAGCCAAGTCCCTCAGCTCTCTTCCATCTCTGAGCTGGAGGCATACTCCTGGGAAAGAGCACAGGGGTGGGATTTGAGGTCGTGAGACTGAGTGGGATTGCTCAGAGACAAGGATTAAGAACGTTGACAACACCAAATATTAACAGGTGCACAAGGAAATGTACGTGTTCACGTGCTTCCATCTAAATCAGATAATAACCCTTAGGGAAAGCGGTTAACACCGCCTGTCAAATATAAAGATGTATGCCTCTGAGCCAGCGATTGCATTTTTAGGAATTTGTTTTAATAGAGGGACCCAATAGTTCAATAAAAGTAGCTGATTATTGTAGTGAAGAGCTACATGTGAACTAAATGTAGAATAGAAGGAGTTACAATGACATGTATAAAGTTACACGGCCATTAAATTTGCAGTATAAAGATTTGTATTAACGTGGGCTGTGGAATCTATAATCTACCCAACAACTCAGTAAATACAGCATAGTGTGTACCCTGCGCTTGTTTTGTTGTCCTTAAGTTTAGGCTGTGCCCTAGGAGGGGACAATTGTACTAATGATGAGCCTACTCCCTGGGGTGGTCAGCTAGCATTTTATTACAAAGGCTGTACTCCAGAGGCGATTACTAAAAGCCCTTCTGTAATTCACATCTCTAATCAACAAGAAAGGTTCTGCTAATTAGCATACTGAATTTCAGAAATGGGTTTTCATAGGGGAAACTAATGGGGTGCTAATGAGCATAATGGATGTTCAAAATGGGCAATTGTTGGTGAAATTTATGGAATTCAAGAACAGGGAATCCGCTAAAAATGTTTTAGAGACACTTCTTCCTCTCTCATGATCACAGGAGAAAGCATTTAGAGAGACCTGAGGCCTGTGATATGAGGGTTGTTCCATGAACCTCCATCCCTACCATCTTGCCACAGATTGAATCTAGTTATCTGTTTCTGGTTGAAAGGGTAAGTGAGGTTTTTTTTTTTTGGTTTTGGTTTTGGTTTTTTTTTTTTTTTTTTTTTTTTTTTTTTTTTTTGACCTGTAGGATTTGCCTACAGGGTAAGGACTGAACCTCATCCAGGAGAAAACGTTGCATGACTTTGGTCAACATGTAAACAGGTAAAATAGAGTGATTTACTAGTGAGTGTTCATCACTGAATGTGTGCACAGATGGTAGAACAGCTCTGTGGATCCGTTCTCATTGTACCTGGGGTCAAGATGATCCCATGCTTTAGCTAACATTCAAATCTCTCTCACACCACAGTGTTAAATCTCTATTGTCAGCTTGTAAGATGACCCTCTGGGCATGCCTGTGGGGGATGAACTTGCTAAAATTAATTGAGGTGGGAAGACCCATGTACCATAGGTGGCACCATGGTCCTGGACTATAGAAAAAGGGGAAAGTGAGCTGAACACCAGCGTTCACTGCTGTCTTACTCCTGACTCTGATGGCAATGTGAACCAGCCGCTTCAGGCTCTCCACTGTGATGGACCGAACTGTGAGCCAAAATAAGCCCTTTCTCCCTTACGTTGCTCTTGTCAACGTATTTTGTCACAGCAACAGGAAAAGTGACGAAGACGGCGTGACTGTACCTTTAACTCCAGAAAAGCCCAAGGCATGTGCAGGATTCAGGCAAATACTAAAAGTAAAGCTAGGTGGTGGTGACGCACATCTTTAATCCCAGCACTCGGGACACAGAGGCAGGTGGATTTCTATGAGTTTGAAGCCAGTCTGGTCTACAGAGTGAGTTCCAGGACAGCCAGAGCAGTTACACAGAGAAACCCTGTCTCAAGAAACCAAAATAAATAAAAAAGTAAAAGTAGAAAGTGGAGAGATAGGTGTGTCGAGTGAGGACAGAGTTCTGCCACTCAGACCGTCAGAATTTGATAACTCATTCCCATTCCTGCTTTCACTCCGTTTTGTAACACTTTATTTTCTAATCAGATTTGAGACCTAAACACCTAGAACATTATTTTTTTCAACCTCTGAGGATTAGTCATCATATTCATGAAATTGACCATGTGAATACTCACAAACTTTGAAACATCTACACTATGTTGTTTTCTTCTTTCTCCCAAGGCATGCGGCACTATTGAATTCATTTCCCATCTTTGTTTTGAGTGTGGAGATGTTATTTTGGAGTGTTCAAATGTTTTATGGTCCCCAGATCTGCCTTTTCCCTTCCTTTTTGTCCCTCTCCTACAAGAATAAAGCAGGCTCTGGGTTATTTCCCTAGACGCCCCTTCACTTCCTATCTGTTGTTCTCGCCTCCCTTGCCCAGCTCTCTCTTCTTACGCCTATTCTCCGGCAATCCAGGGTGCCCTGAGGGAATCAGAGAATGCTAAGAAACAAGCTGGAGAGAAGATAGACATCCCAAGAAAATTTCATGGCATGCTAGTACACCCCAATGTTAAAAACACAGCAAGTTTTTATGAGCCCACATTCACCATCAGTGAATTCTGAAAGAACATAATTAAACAAAGTTTTCCCAAAGCACCATCCTCCTTGGCTTCAAATGGGCAGAATAAGGCAGGAAGACTAGGACCCAAAAGCAGGGATGCATCAGACAGACCCTAAGATGAGAATGTAACCAAACGCCGCTTCTTCACGCAGCTCATACCAAAAGACTTGATTTTCAGCTCCCCAATCCCTGTTGGGAAGAGCATGTGTTGCCACACAGATTTTCCCATTTTCAAACTCCCCGCTGCCCTACAAACCAGCAGAAGGGAAATTGCTGGCAGGGGGTGGGCTGTCAGACCCCAGAGGCTTGACCCTTTTAACTGCTTTAAGTGGCTGCCTGTTTCCCCTGCGTCTTCCTGCCCCTCCCGCTGTTGTGACTGTGGTCGTTTGCAAGGACATGTCACTTTAAGTACCCACTCTCTCCCCCCCTTCTTAATTGGCCTGCAGTAAAAACACAAATTGCACCACTGTACTTTTATTATTAGCCATTTGATGGGCCAAAAAATGCCTCCTAACTACTGCCTAGAGGGTATTAATCAGACCTGCTGACTCTCCGAAGCACCCATTTTATACCTTGACTCCCAGATGAGGCCAGTGGGTAGTAATCACGACCCCCTTCCCAAGGGAGCGTTTAGCTGGTCACCGCCTCTCCATCAACAAAGGCACAGCCTCAAGGTGTGGCAGCTGACCTGCATGATCTAAGTACACAGCCCAAACTCCTCCGCTGCCCATTAGCTTTAATGCCAGTTGTACTTTACGGACATGAAAAGTCTGCCTCCTTCTCTAGGTGCTAGAGCACGGAGTGAATGTCTTGCATCTTAAAACAGCAGCTAAGCTTCATAATCTTCTCTGCTAGCAAGTCCAGCCTCCTTCCTTGAAGCAACTCCACCCCCAGGGGAAAACTGGCAGCAGAGAGGAGGGAGGGGGGGGATGAGGGTCCAGCTTGACTCACTTAGGTTGCAGGGATACTGTCTGCCCTGCTGTCTCCAGCCCCTAAATCCCACCGAACATCTCAGCCCCCACTCAGATTGTATGCTGAAGCTCTGCTGGGGCTGTTGAAAGGATGATGGGGGGGTGGGTTGTAAGAGTTCAGCTTCACAAAGCTTGATTGGTCTTGTCAAACTCACGGCAAACCGTCTGTGGTCAGCTGTCTCACGAATCCACATCGTCACCTGTGTGTGTTCTGAAACATTGGAACGGAGGACACAGGCACACGCTTTTTCAATGGAATAAGAAGCAATGAAATAGTCAAATAAACTCACAAAGTCACCATGGTCCAATCTCTGCCTTCATTACTCATTCAGTAACTTCCTTAGAAGGAGTGGCTGTACCTGGATGCCAGATACTGCCTCTTTTTTACTGACCTTATTAGGGTATGCCCACAGCGAGGCACGGAATACCACAGAACTTCCATTTCACACTCAATGACCAAGTCAACGCAACACCTGTTGTTCTGTCTCAAGGTCTGTTCTCTCTGCAGATGTTCTTACAACACCTCTAGTTTCTGTTTATAAATGTTCATGATTTCTGACCCTTTGGGGCCCTAGCAAGTTTTAAAAGAGCATTCCAGCTCCAAAGAGAGACTTCAGCTACCATATATGCAGTGAGCAATCATCCCATTAGAGGAACTTTCAGCATGACCTTTGTTTTCTGGTGTTACTGTGGTTTTCATTGCCATCAACGAACAGCAGACATCCTTGAGAAATGCCTTGTTCTCCTACATTCCAGGTCCTTCCACACCAGTCCATGTATGTTCAACACACTGGAGATTTCATGCTTATGTTCCTGAAGCAACGGTTCTTAACCTGTGGGTTGTGACCTCTTTGGAGGCCACATATCAGACATCCTGCGTATCAGATATTTGCATTACAATCCATAACACTAGCAAAATGACAGTTATGAAGTAGCAGTGAAATAATTTTATGGTTGGGGGTCACCACAATATGAGGAACTGTATTAAAGGGTGGCAGTATGAGGAAGGTTGAGAACCACTGCTCTAAAGGAAATTACATCCTCAGTAAGCCCATAGAACAGAGGTCCTAAGAAAATGCGTGAAACCACAACATTCAAAATTACAAAAAGAATGAGGAACGGTGAGCAAGAAAGAATAAAGTAGGGTGTAAAGAAAATGGCATCAGCTGTTGCCTAGCACGTGGGAGATCTGGGTTTTGTCACAAGGACAAGAAAATTGGGAGGAAGAGAAATAGAAGAGGAGGGAAGGGGAAAAGGAGAAACCACAGACGCAATAGGAAGTCATGAAGTATTCCCATGAGGACGATGAAGAGAAAAATAAAGAGTAGACTTAATAAAGGTGCTGGTTTGAATGAGAATCGCCCGCTTAGGCTCATAGGTTTGAATACTTGGTCACCAGGGAGCGGCATGATTTGATTAGGAGGTGCGACCTTGTTGGAGGAAGTGTGTCACTGGGGGTGGACTTTGAGGTTTCAGAAGGCCCATTCCAAGCTGAGGGCCTCTTTGCCTGTCACCTGGCCTGTGGATCCGGATGTAGACTTCTCAGCTACGGCTCCAGCAACATGTCTTCCCGCAGGCCACATGTTCCCCACTACAATCATAATAGACTAAGCCTCTGAAGCTGTAAGCAAGCCACCAAATAAATGCTTTCCTTTAGAAGAGTTGCCATGGTTGTGGTGTCTCTTCACAGCAATAGAATAATGACTAAGACCAATAGCAAGGGAGACCCCACAGGACCCAGGGAAGTTATGGACCAATGGCCACAATTTACCACTTGTAAAATCCACTCTAGAGCAGGCATAATAAGCATCCTTTCCCTTGTAGTTACCCCACATCTCACATAGAACTGGATAGATGGGCAGTTAGCTAGACGGCTAAGTACAATAGCGAAGCAGTAAACCGTTTCCAAGTAGAGTTTCACGTATTTTTCTACCTGGAGCGTAGGAAACAGCACTCAGAATATGGCAGGTGCATAGAACAGCTGCTGTCAGGGGCAGCTGTAGGAAAACGTTAGGTCCGTGGTGTTTGCTGAAGAAGCAATGGACAACAGAGAAAAGCACAGTGCAGAGGATATTAAAGTGATACGATCGGAGTTCTGCCACATCTGTAAGCTAACCCGTTGCCACTCTGAGCCTCGGCCTCTACCCATGCAGAGGTTTGGGGCAGAAGCACTGGTGCTTCTCCTGACTACACTGTGCAGAACATAGTCACTGAGTCTTTGCTCACCCATCACCACTGAGCCTTTGCTCACTCATCACCACTGAGCCTTTGCTCACTCATCACCACTGAGCCTTTACTCACCCATTGCCACTGAGCCTTTGCTCATCCAAGCAAAGATTACCACCCCTACCCCACCCCCACCCACTTACGCTGGATTCAGGTCCTTCTAATGTCTTCCTCTGTGCTCTAGTGCACCTAATCCTCAGACATCAGCCTGAACTTCTAGAAATGACCTTTTTCTCCAAAAGCTCATTCCTACCACACAGTTGCTCTCGGTGGAACACTATAAGAGAAGCAAGAAGTTATTTGGTTAACCTGATTGACCCAATCACCCGGTGAGTTGGGCTAGTGTGAGATATGCTAGTGACCTTTGGGGTACACTCTCTAGGACACCCTCACACCCGTAGGGATAGCATCAATCAAGCTCCTGAACTAGGGTCAAGGGGAAGCTCCACCAGGAAATCAGTGAAGACAAAAGACAGAATGAGGGCGGGAGCAGGATGTGGATCTTCCCCCCTGCCGTCCTGGGAGGTCTCCCCTGTGACTATATTGAAGGCCATAGCTCCTCTCACAAGAGCAAGCTCCACAGAACTCTTCCTTCATACAGTCTTGGTAACAAAGTGCAGCTTCTTGTAGGCTCTACTCCTTTAGTCCTGTGGCGGAGATAACTCAAAATTGCACCTGCAAGCTCCTGAATCACGCCTCCTACTTGTCCTGCACCCACACCTTCACACTCAGCTCTCCCAGACTTCCCTTACATTATCCCAGCCTGAGCATTCCATTTGTGTCTTGTGAGGATCCTGATATACACTGAGAAGCATTTGGGGTTTGTGAAGAGAAGCGAGCATTGGGGATCCATGCAATTATTTGCTGGAACATTTTCAATTCCTGTTTGCAAAGCTTTAACACAGGAAGAAAACAAAAGCAGCCTACTCCATTCATTCCCCAACATCTAGGGCAGAAATAGATCCAGAAAAGATTGAGTTCTAGAAACTTCCATTTAAAACAATAAAACAGACAGGGGTTAAAAAAAAAAAGACCATATTACTCAGCCCAGGCTAGCAGATCTAACAGCGCCCCATCCAGGCTAAGCAAGCATTCTACCAATTACACTATATCCCCAGCTTGCTTTTTTATTTTGAGGCTGAAGATCTTTCTTGGTCTTTAGCCTGTTTGTGGACAAATCCAAGTGTCCTTGGCTCCCCCACAGCTGTGATCTTCAGCTAGGCTAGTCCAACTGTAGGTCAGAGTCTGATTTCTGGATTAACAACGCATCTGAAGTCGAACATGAACTCAGAACTAATCCACCCAAGTAAAATGCTTCTCCTCAAAGTACACATCCTGTGTATTAATTACTTTTGCGTGACTGGAAGACAGACCAACATAAGGAGGAAGGTTTGTTTTGATTCACAGTTCCGAGGGATTTCAGTCCATCATGTGGGGAAGGCATTCAGTGGAAGCAACTCGGCCCACGGTGAGGGGAGTGTGGGGCAGCATTTGTTCACGTGGTAGCAGAGAGGGCTAGACCAGAACCAGGAGTCACTAGAACTGTCAAAGGCCTGTCCCTGGTAACCTGCTCTCACCAGCCATGCCCCCACCTCCTAAGGCTCCAACTCTCCAAATGGCATCACAAGCTAGGGAATGGGCATTCAAAACATGGACCCTCAGAGGTCATTTCAGACTCAAATCATGACACCCTAGACCACTGGTTCTCAACATTCCTAATACTGTGACCCTTTGATACAGTTCCTCATGCTGTGGTGACCCCCAACCATAGTTATTTTTGTTGCTACTTCATAACTGTGACTTTACTACTGTTATGGATTATAATATAAATATTTTTGGAGATAAATGTTTGCCAAAGGGATCGTGACCCACAGGTTGAAAGTCACTGCCCCAGACCAATAAGAAACACTATTCACTCCACCCTTTCGAATGATCAACGTTGAACAGATTTCAGAGGAGAGATACCAACCTTCAGCTCACGAGAAGCTTCTCTTATAAGGCATCCCCATACCATGTCACCTGACCTCTGTGAACTCCCAAACGAAGAATGGCCACATCCAGTCAGGAAAGGAGGTTTAGCCAGCTGAATTCAGCCATCCTCCTAACACATCCCAACTCTTACAGGTGTGGCTTTGGAAGAAGTTCACACTAGCTACTTGACATGTCTTTTTATATTGTCTGTTACAGGAATTTTTTTTCTTGACCTGATTTTGTAATCACTTTGCTTAGCAAGCACCATATTTGGAAGTCTCGGGCTTTCTGTTCCACGGAAGCTCCTGAAAATAGAGATAGTCTTCTTAGTCACATACAGCAAATGTCTCATTTCTACCTCTAAATAGTCTAGGTTAATTGCCTCACTTAATAACTCGCAGCAGTGAATCCTACAGCCTAATTTAATATCACTCTAGGAAAAAAAGGAATCCCTTTCTATAAAACTGGGCTTCCAGGTTAGACCAGAGGAGAAAGGCAATATATATTAGCATTCACCTCTTCCCCGGATAAATGGTGTCATGGTTAATGGTCTCCAGAGTGAAAGGAGGGCACATCTCACTCTCCTCTTCAGGAAGCCAACTCAACATGTGTGTGTCATCGGGCGGAAGTCAGCTCTGTAAGGCGAAGTGAGAGAAGCCTGTATCTCTGTATATAAATCACGTCCCTTTGCAGTGACAAGTCATGTCCAGGCAAAGCTTATTACAAATTCAGTTTGAAATCTCAAGAAGGAATAGGAGAAAAATAACAACAGCTTTATGGAGCTATCCTCAGGAAATGACTTGAACTCGTCCCAATTTTAAAGTTCCCTCTATACAACAAGCAGCTAAAACCCCATTTTGTGGGGGAACTGCCCGGACAGGGAAGGTGTGGTGAAGCCATCTGCCGCTTTAAACTGATAGTTTCCAGCCTTGTTTTCCTGGTCCAGCTATGAAATCGCACTAACCACAAAGACAGACTGCTTGGCCAGGAAGCAGCATGTGCCAGATACAAGTGAATTTAAGCCCACATGTACTGAAGCTGCGAGCTTACTTTGCAATTTATGTGCAAGTGGTTTTTGGATTTATTGATCTGGACCGAGTGCAAGTCCTGTAGGGGAAGTATGACAGATTTCATCTGTCTGACAGCCAAGTCTAATTGTGTTTTCAGTCTGAAATGACCAAAGACAAAAGTGCACATGTCTCGGTCTTCACTCTGGTGCCATATGGAGTATTAGACACAGGGCTGTGGTCACTGTAAGTGTCCCTTTTAATAACTAGACACACACTGAATCCTGAGCAGGGCGCACAGGAGAGGTGAGTTTTTAATGCAAATGTGAATTAATAGGCCATCTGATTCTGCCTGAATGTGGGTGGGCCATTTTAAAGAGTGCCTTTTTATAGACATGATTGGGGGGATTTAAAAGATGTGCCATTTATTACTGATTCATCTGCACCATGAAACAGCCAAGCCAAAAGTCAAATACTTCCCACAATGGCTGTCACTAAAATTATATCCAATACTTCTGGGAAGGCTAGCATGATTAAAAAAAAATCTAAGTGCATCTTCTAGAATGTTCCTACCTAGTTGCAAAGATTAACTGTGCCCAAGAAGGTAGTGAGCTATGATTTCTCTCTGCATCCACCTCTCTCTGTCTCTGTGTATATATGTCTCCCTCTCTCTCGGCCTCACACATACACATAGCCTCAAACTCATGCATACACATACTCATGTGTGCACATACACAGGAGTAAAGTCACCACCACAGAAAATCTCTCCCTCTCTCTCAGAAAATCTCTCTCTCTCTCTCTCTCTCTCTCTCTCTCTCTCTCTCTCTCACACACACACACACACACACACACACACACACACACACTTTTTCAGAAGCCGTTATCTGACTACAGACAGTGGGCATTAATGCATACGTTGGAAGAATGTCACCTCACGTCAACATGAGCTGGGTTCTCCAGGGGAATCATGCAAGACTTTGAGTTTGGATTTACCAGTCTTTTGCAGATGCCTTTAGACTGTCTTTCCCTTCCCTGGCTTTAGTGATATCCATGACCCACCACAAGCCCTCCTTCCTCTCTACCCACTCTCCTGGCTTCTTCTCCCTAAGTGTGCACATGATGTAAAGGAGTGTGGACACATTACATAACTTCTCTAATTCTATGTTTGTCATCTTTAAAAATGATACTATCATAATAAACAGAAAATATGGAAGTTTGCTAAGAAAATTAAAATCATTAATATTAAAAACTAAGTACACTCTGATTGATGCCTGTCACCTGCCATTTTTAGACTACCTCAAAAAAATCTTGCCTGTTCACTGATACAGCATCTCCCAGAGCCACATCTGTGGAGCTAACTCCTCGTCTGATGTTCATTCTATTAACCCAGTTATCACCTCGGCAGGTAATCCATTATCGTCCCATATTCTTCTAAATCCCAGGACCTGGCTTTGCTGGTGATGCACCACATTCAGTGTATCGGTGACTTTTCTATTGCTATAGTAAAACACCATGACCAGAAGCTACTTACAAAAGGAAGACTTTATTTCGGCTTATGGTTCCAGAAAATAAGAGTCCATCATGGGGGGCAGACAGGGCAGCAAATGTCAGGCATGGCAGCAGGAACGGGAACTGAGCCCTCACATCTCAACCACAAGCACTAAACAAAGAGAACAGAAAGTAGGTAAGGCTTTTAATCTCAAAGCCCTGCAGTGAGGCTACACCACTTCACCCTCCCCAAACAGCACCCACAACTGATGAGCATGTATTCAAGTACTCAAGGCTATGGGAAGTCTCTTACTCAGACCGCAACATCCAGTCCAATAGAACAAACTCAGTTTTCACTGCACCAGCCTGCCCATTCTGCCAGGCAGCCCCTTGACCACCTTCTCTCCATCTTTCTCTTTTACTGAGCTGGATCACCACCGTCACTCGAACCAGTGAGTTGGTATGGCCATATTTGCACTACTTTCTTTTATCAGCCCGAGGACACTTTGAATTAATCTTGTTCCTTCTAGGAGTGTCTTGTTCCTATTGGATAAATCACCACAAAGTTAGTGTTTTCATATAATCCGAATTTCTTGTCTTACTGTGTTACAGATCAGAAGTTGGAAATGAGTTTCACAGAGCTCAAATCAAGGGGTTGGCAAGGCTGTGCCTTCTAGAAGCTCTAGAGGAGTTTTGTTTCCTTGGTTTTCAGTTGCAGTCTCTGGGGTCCACCTACATTCTCCACCTATAGCCTCCTTCCTCTATCCTCAGAGTAGGCAGCGCCCTCCAGCTACCCCCTGCTTCTTCTCTCCCACTTACCAGCATTCCTGTAATCACACCAGCCCAGCAGATGCTTACGGAAAATCTCCGTCTAGACTCTTAGCCTTAATCACTTCTGTTCTCAAAGGAGTCTATGGAATAGGACATTAAAATTGGGGGAGAAGTGAGAAGGAAAACATTACTTTACTTTCTACATCTTCCTTGCAAAGCTTTTTTCATAAAACTGTCTCTTATTTTTCCATGGATACCAGCCCCACTAATGCCTGTATAAATCCTCAAATAAACCACAGTTATTTCTGCCATTGGACCTTTGTATATCCTGGTCCCTCTTCAGTTAATGTACTCTTACCCATCATCAAGGCAGGCCAAGAGCTCTAGCTAAACATGAATACTCACAGCATCATAGCTTTTCTCTTAGCACACGTCATGGTTTTCTATTATATTTGTATGATTATTTTGTTAATGTCTGTCTATTCAACCAGACTGAGAAAGCATAGAATATTCCTGGTTTTTCTCAATTTCATTCAAGAATAGGGCACAAAGTTAGCATTTGATGAATATTTACTCATTGATAAAATCAGTCCTGTTGGCCTTGAACTATCATGGGTAAACATAATAACATGCTCAGTTACTCTACACACACACACACACACACACACACACACACACACACACACACACGCACACACACGCACACACATACACACACACACACACCTGTCTCAGAAAAAAATGACATTTATTAGAATGTATTAGAATTTACAATGAGCCATAAGTTGTATTACTTCATCCAATCCTCTTCTCTTCTTTTTTCTTTTTGTTTTGTATTTTGTTTTTTGAGACAGGGTTTCTCTATGTAGCTTTGGAGCCTGTCCTGGAACTCACTCTGTAGCCCAGGCTGGCCTGGAACTCACCGAGATCCACCTGGCTCTGCCTCCGGAGTGCTGGGATGAGTCACTACCACCCGGCCATCTGATCCTCTTGACATACTCAACCCCTACTCTGTAGAGTAGGGATTCAATGGTCACCTAGCAATAGCACAAAGCTAGCCAGAACCTTCTTTGATGCACCAGAACATGAAGTAGGAAAGGCTGAAGGAAAACGCTCAGAAGGAAAAAACTTAACAGAGAGTGGAGACAAGGCTAGATTCCATCTACTTAATGATTAATGAAAATGTAGAACCTGGGGTTTATTCATCCCCACCAGCCCTTCAACAAAGGTACATGAGAGCTGACCACCCAATCAGGTTAATGCTAACCCTTCTAAGTCTCCTTGCAAGGCTGTGGCACTATCAGAACAAACCAAATAGCAGCAGCAGCAGCAGGCCCCCAGGGAAAAGCCAAGAAACTTGGCTGAGTTCAGCATATTCAACAGCAGAAGTCAGAGGCCAAGAGAACAAGATCAGGGGCTCTAGGAAGGCCCAGCTCTCTGCAGAGATGACCCCGCTTCATCTAGAAGACTCTTCTGAGAAAGTAAATGGTGATGAGATAGAGGAACCCCAGAAGTATGTGTGACTGTGGTGGAAGAAACACAGGACAAACCCAGAAGTCCTTGCAGTCTCAGGAGGACTTAGGGTGAGGATGTCTGAGCATGCCCACTCCCCAACAAGCCTGTGTACCAGCCAGGAAAGGAAATAAACTCCACTTCATCCTCCAGTTACCCATCTTGGGATTCCTGGAGTCTGTAGGTTTTATCCAAGAAAGAATTCAATGGTGGACACAGTGAAAATTCAGTGAGAACAAGTTTATTGGACCAAAGTTTTAAAAGTACACTCTGAAGGCACAAAGAGAGCATGCACTAGAGAAAAATCTGCCTTGAGGAGTCTTTTGTGGCGGAGTAAGGGGTATTAGGATTGGATCTGTATACCGTAAGTCTTTCACATACTGGGGGCAGGAGAGACTTTTTTGACCCTAGATGGTCAAACCAGCCCTGTCATGGTGTGTAGGTAGTGGAGACTTTGCTCAGTCTTGATGCTAACCACCTCTTAATCAGCACAAAGGTCCTTTGTCATCAATATGGCTGCAATAATGTTGCTGGGACTTTCCATTCTGTGCCACTAGGGTCCTATGCCAACAGGATGCAGGTGGAAGCCACTAGTCTCTGTGGACATTTGCATGAATTGGACCAGGATGTGGTTTAACAGCAGAATCCAAGCTATTGTTTTCCCTCAGACGTTTCCTAACACCCACCTTAATACAAGATATCATCATGATCCAGGTCAACTCAGCGACTCAATCAAGTCTTAACAAAGACATGGACTGCAGCAAACCTTAGAGAATTTGTCTAGCATGTGAGAATTCCCAGGATTCTTTCTCTGCACAGGATAGATCTCGTAGACACAAGTGTTGTACTTTTGATTTTAAAGTGGCATAAACATTTACTATGGGAATGTTTCTAGTTTAGTGAGAGAACCATGGGAGAGATCAAATAAAGATGGAAATTTGAAAAATGTGTATAATGTGTGTTTGGTCTTTCCTCCCCATTCTCAATGGAGAACTCTTTAAGACTTTGAATTCCCTGAGTTTTGGGAGTACTTTTGAGTCATGAGCCTATTTATACTAATGAGCAGACAGGATAAGTAGAGAAACTAGATGAATTGGGGGGAACCAGAGTTTGAACACCAGAAGCACCTAATATTCCTTGTGCCATTACCCCCACACTAGACCTCCAGAGGGGAGAGAGAAGTTGGATATTTAATTATGAAAACTCTTCAACAATGCAGTTGAAAGAACTTCCAGGGTTGGGGACCACTCTAAAGTTTTAAATTGCATTCATGACAATAGGTCAGTAACAGTAAGTAATGTAGTCTCTAGTTTTGTGGCTCCTTCTCCCAAACTATCACACCTGAAGAAGGTGTTAGACTACATGGATTCATAGCTGGCTGACCAATCAGAAATGCAGATGGCCTTACACTTTCCTCCAGCCTCTGAAATGGAGGCAATGTGTGGGAGTCAACCCTAATCCTGTGGGTGGGAGTCAGCTTCAGGGTTAAAATGAATTCAATTATTTGATGCCCGTTGGTGTCAGAGATCTAGAGAATTGCTTAGTGTCAGAAAAGACATTGTGTTATCTGGTGTCAGAGAGAATCAATCAGACAGATGAGTATAAAATCAGAGATGGAAGGCAATTGCATTTTTGATGGGGAGAACTAGGGTCATACAAGAAACGGGAAATGTTACCTTCACAGAGGGAGGCCTGCATGTGAAGCTGGCTAGCCAGGTCCTGATTGTCAGCCAGGATTTAGATATTTCTTTATACTTTGAGTTTAGAGGAAGATGATGCCAGCTTTTTTCAGCTTTTCAGCTTCTCTTATCGCAGAGGAAACTTCTAGCAAAGGCAGCAATTGCGAATTTATAAAATATACATACATCTCAAGTAAGAAAACAATTGTCTTGTGTTTGTTTGCTTCAGGTTTTTGTTTGTTTTGTTTTCTGGAGTTGGACAGGGTCTCACCACACAGTCCAGAACTTTTGATCCTCCTGCCTCAGCCTCCCAAGTGTAGACAGCATACTACTACCACACAACTGTTACTTCTTGTTGTTGTTGTTGTTGTTGTTGTTTATAACCACACATATCAACATTGGTAATTAGCATGGATGTGTAAAATATCTTATAACATGTAACTTCACTGAATTTTCACCACATAACCAAAGTTCATTTTTTGAGCTTTCATGCTAAAGATCTTAACCATGACTTCAACAATTTTAAACTAAAGCATTAACTCCATTTTCATGAACATGTTATGTTAACTTTTCTTAGCAGAGCTGTTGGCTGCTTTAAGCCATGACATTATCAACTTTCTCTTCCTTCTTTTTGTCTCTTTTGAGACAGGGTCTCAATATGTAGTCCTGGCTGGCCTGGAACCTGCTTTGACCTTGTAACAATCCTCCTGTCTCAGCTACAATATGAACTATTTTAAAAGAAATGAATAGAGCCTAGGATCCTTCTTATGTGAAAAATTGTTGTCAACTCAACTGAAACAAATACTAAGTTCAGCCCCTAATGCTTCTTTTCAAGGGCTTAAAAGATGCATTTTTGCATAGTAGGGCAGCCAATAATTGTACTGTCAGGAATAGATAAGCATTTTATTGATCAAGATGGAATTCCACCAAAACTGTATACAGTCAGCATTGTGCTTCTACAGTGGTTGACCTGGTAAAAAAAAAAAAAAAAAAAAAAAAAAAAAAAAAGGACAAATTACTTACAGCCTTATTAAATGGGGCTGTAGACAAATGACCACACATATACCCTTATAAACTGAGTCAGGCTTGGGGAGGGGAGACTGAAAGGGGATGGATGATAAGACACAAGACCTGAAGCCAGCCTGACCAAGCAGGAGGGCCAGCCAAGAAGTTCAGGATCTCAGTGCAAACAAGGGAAGTCTCTCCACAAAGAGCCTCATGTGTCTAAGCCATACAGAAGGAGGACTTGGCACTGTGTAAATTCAAAATTAATTTGTTTTATCATTTCCTCTTGCTGCCGCGCCACAAACAGCTGATTTTCTTTTGCAGTTTCTAAAAGAAGCAGGGGAGACAGTGGCTGTCTCCATGAACAACCCATGATTCATCCTCACTTGAGTGTAACCCATGGGAGACGTTGCCAATAACATGCTTTACTTCTTATCTTCAGTTCTCAGCAGACAACATATTTGTCTCTAGTTTTTACAAAGAGCCATAAATTTTTCAGTTAGTGTACAAATAATAACACTGTGTAATTTCCATCTGGTCTCCGTCCTTTGGGTTTTGGGAGAGAAGGAAAACAAGGTTGCCTTGATTGACGTTGGCAGTGGGGGCTGTGGTTTCTGCAGCCTGCTGGGAAGTGCAGGAAGAGGGTGAAGGAAGGACCACGTGCCTAGCTGTAAATCCTTAGATGCACTGTCAAAGCAGCGGGCATCAGATAGCCAGAGGACTCCAGCTGACTGTCCCCCTGACAAGGCCAGAGCAGGAGACTAAGACGGTCAGCCTCTTGCATTCACTAGCAGTGTTCTGATAGACAGTGTGAAGAGAAACTCGAATCCCTGACTCTTTCTCTGCTCCAACCTCTGTCAAATTATTCCACAAAAAAAAAAATGAGAAAAATTAATTTCCAGGATTACTTCACAGTTTGTTTAATACTTCAGGAAAATTGCCTGATATGGCATGGTATACACAAAATGTTATTTCTCAACATCCTAGCGACTGTCCTAGGATATCAGACTGATTGTCTACACCACCCCAGGACTGTCACAGGAGTCACAGTCACAGATAATAAGCCCCCAGCCCAAACCCACTTAGACATAACTCAATTCCAATTATGGCCATCCCAACAGCCTACAAGAAGATGTGTTCAAGCTACAACTGGTATTTGGGAAACCCAGTATAAATTTCTCCACATGTCCAGAATGAAATTGGGTCCCATTACTTGGTGACAACAGTAGAGCCCGCCATTGCAAATTAGGGAGATTCTGCCAGAGCTCTGCATAGTCCTTCTTTGATTTGAAGGAAGCAATTAGCAGGGCGATGGTGGCGCACGCCTTTAATCCCAGCACTCGGGAGGCAGAGGCAGGCGGATCTCTGTGAGTTCGAGGCCAGCCTGGTCTCCCAAGC
>CABHPP010102454.1:0-10840 GCA_902168425.1 Peromyscus attwateri
TTGCATTTACTTGTGTATTTGTATATCTGTCTGTGGACGTGTGACGGAGCCGGAGGAGAACTTTCGGGAGTCTGGGATCAAACTAAAGATGTCAGGCAGTTAAGTGCCTGTACCCACTGAGCTACTACAGACCAAACCCATTCCTGCTGATTGAGACGTATTATACAGATAGTAAAATGTCCATGGGGTAAAGTAGCTGGGCCAGTTTATTTAAATGACCTGTATCCAATGAAGTCACTCAGTTTGCTCCATTGGCAGTTTTGCGTTGTAAATCTCGCTTGACTTTAATGCCATTCTGGGTTTCTTAGAACCAGTTTTGGTTTTGAGGGCTTCCCAAATTACTGATTATTGTTAAGAACGGTTTTTTGTTTTGTTTTGTTTTGTTTTTTTGTCTTAAACTTGCTTAAAATTTTGTTGTTGCTTTTGTTTTGAGACACATTCTCTATATAGTCCCAAATGGCATCAGGTCTGGGTCCTCCTGCACCAGTCCCTGAGTCCTGGGATTACAAGCATGTGACACCCCACCCCCACCCCCTCTTTAAAATGCTCTAGTTAGTTTTCTCTCACTTTCAAGAAATACTGTGGTATGGAAAGATGGCTCAGCAGTTGAGCACACTGGATGCTCTTCCAGAGAATCCAGATTTGATTCCCAGCAGCACCCACTTACATGATACACAGACATATACACACAGGCAAACACCCATACACCAAAAAATAAAATAAAAAAATAAAATATCTGAAAAATTATCTTATGACGAGGAAAAGGCTTGTTTGGTTTGCAGTTTGTGTAGTCCCAGTCTTTGATCTGGTGTGCCTATGGCTTTGGGTCTCTGGGCCTCTGATGGTCGTTCTGGATGGCGACGACTGAAGGTCAAAGCAGAGCAAATTACTCACTTCATGGCCCAGAAACACAGGTAGAAGCGGGTGGCTGCTACACGCTCCCTTGTAGTCATTCCTGCAATGGATTAAGGACTTCACGGTAGCAGCCCCCACCAAACTTTGCACTCTCTCCACACAGTAGTTCCCCAGAACCTCAGGGCCCAGGACTAACACAGAGACACCAACCATCAGCAGAGGTACAAGACTAGGAGGAGGACTCTCTGACAGTTCTACACCTGCCTTCCACCCAGAGCCCACCTTTTAACATGTGGGCCTTTGGTGGACACTCAACATCCAAGCTATAGCATGCTGTAGATATAAAACTACTCCTAAATTTAATTTTGTAATTGTGTGATTTGTATCCAGGACATGTAAAAAGCCATTTAATGCCATTCAGCAAGCATTCCCAGGGAGCCCCCTGTGTATTAGACTCTAAAATAAGATCTATGAATACATGGCTACAACAAAGCATTGCTATCCCTAATTGGGGCATAGATGGCTTAATTGCTGTATACATGGCAAATGAGGAGAGGAACTAACTCTAGGCAGAATAAGCAAGAGAAGACGCATGTTCCAGGTTGTACTGTTGGTGGTGTCAAACACTATGCTGAGGACCCTTGTGTTATGGGGTAACTTTTAATTCATTAAAAAAGAGAGTTCAGAGAAGAAGCCAGTACTGACTCGGATTAGCAGGGTTTAGATATGGAAGAATCAAGAGAATAATTGAGATAATAACTATTTTAAGTAAACATTTTTTTAAAATCATAATGAACAAAAAAATCAAAATTTTAAATAAAGTCAGTGATTCTGAGCAAAAGTTATCTGCTCAATGAGTGTAGAAAGCAATGACATAGCACCAGATGTGCACAAAGAGCTCCATGGTAGGTCAAGGGAGAAGGAGAGAAGTATGCTCATCGGCCTAGGGGAGAAAGGAGAAACAGACACCTGGCTGGTTATTGTCTGATTGTAACAGGGAGTAAAAAATAAAGGAAGAAAAGACTGGTAGCATGGTTGGCACTAGCCAGCTGCGCCAGATGAAAACTGCAGGTACTCGGGGTGGGGGGAGAGTCTCTGCCAGTAAAAGGCTTGTGTGTAAACATGAGGACTGGAGTTAGATTCCCAACCCCCAGGTTGGGTCTGCTGGCCACTGCTTTGGAAAGGTAGAGACAGGAGAATAACCAGGGCTTGCTAGCCAGCCGCTCAGGCTGAATCAGCTAGCTCCAGGTTCACCGAGAGACCCTGCCAAAAAAAGGTTAGCGAGTTGGTTCAGCAGGTTTTGGCAACTGCCATTAAGCCTGGACCCTAGTTCAGTCCCAGGGACACATTTGGTAGACAGAAAGAACCAAACACACACACACTAAACAAACAAACAAACAAACAAATAAGTGTAATAAACAGAGGTGCCAGAGCATGAGATGTCTGCCAGGGAAAGCTGCAGACCAGGAGTGGAACCAGCCCAAGAGAGACTGTGTTGCAGGCAGCAAAGCTCAGAGGACAGTGCCATCCAGGTCCTTTGACCTCAGACACGCAGCTACAGCCTGTGGAGTTTGCCCTGCTGGGTTTCAGTCTTGCTTTGGTCCAGTACTTCCTCACTATGCCCCCATTCCTCCCTTTTTGAATGGTAATGTGACCCGTCCAGCAGGCCAGGTTATTTAGTGGGACTCGAGGAGGCACCTCCTAAAAACCAATGGGGGCGAGAGGGGAAGGAGACCAAGCGCGTATAATGAAAGACAAAGTCAGTCTGAGTTGCGTCAAGGTCTCGTTTATTGCAAGGGGAAGCAGGTTTATATATGCTGGTAGATGGGAGAAATGAATAGGGGAAAAGGGGGGGGGATGAAAGCTTGAAGAATAGGGTCCAGGTGAGGTCTCTTTGAAGAATAGAGTCAAAGAGAGGTCTCTTTGGTCCAATGCTTGTGCAACTGACCAACCGAACATACTCCAGGAAGTTAATCTAAAAGTACATTAATCTAAAGGTACATTTTGTGGTTTTTCCAGGAGTTATTGTTTTTTGTAACTTAGTAACGGTTATCAAGGGTGTAGTTATGTCAGATCATCCAAGCAAGAAAGGTCACAGCGCAGTCATCCAACTTTTGGTCCCCAACAGTAATGTATATTCTGTACCACGGTATGTTGAAATGTGTAATTTGCTTTTTGATTTTACATAGGGTTACAGTTAAGAAATTGCTTTATGTTTCCGAAGAGACTTGGACTTTAGAACAATGTTGAGTCTGTGATAGACTACGGGGACTTTTGAGGTTGGACCGAATGCATTTGTATTATGATATGACCAGGAGCTATGGGAGCCGAGGAGTGAAAAGTGGTGGTTTGCATGAGAATGGCCCCCATCGGCCCGCATGTTTGACTATTTGGTCCCTAGTTGGTGGCTATTTGGGGAGGATTAGGAGGTGTGGCCTTGTTGGAGGAAATATGTCACTGGAGGTGGGATTTGAGGTTTCAGAAGACTATTACCATTTTGAGTCAGTTCTCTCTGTCTCTACTTGTGATCAGGACAGGAGCTTTCAGCTGTTGCTGCACACAATCTATAGTTGTTCCACTATCATGGATCCCAAACCTCTAAAACTATAGGATGGATTAAATTCTTTCTTTTATAAGTAGCCTTGGTCATGGCATTGTTTTTTGGTTTTTTGTTTGTTTGTTTGTTTGTTTTCCTCAGCAATGGAAAAGTATCTAAGACAGCTGTTTTCTGTCACTATGATAAATGCCTAAAACTAAGAACTTTAGAAACAACAAAAATTACTTAGCTCAATATTAAAGACCAAAAGTCTGTTGGGCAGTGGTGGCGCACATCTTTAATCCCAGCTGTCAGGAGGCAGAGGCAGGTGGATCTCTGTGAGTTCGAGACCAGCCTGGTCTACAGAGCAAGTTCCAGGACGGCCAAGGCTACACAGAGAAAACCCGTCTAGAAAAACAACAAAAAACCCCAAACAAACAAAGACCAAAAGTTCCAGTGTAGGCCGCCCTAACTGCTTAGTCTCTGGTTCAGGTGAGCCGTCTGTTTCTGTCACAAAGACGCAGAAAGGAAAACGGTGTCAGAGTGCTTGTTCAGCATGCACGAGGCACTCGGGCTGAAAATAGAAAAAAGGAAAAACAAAAGAGCACAGGAGAGAGACAGACAGACTGACTGCTTCATGCTCCCACTCTGACAAGCACTCACAAGGGGTCCTCAGGAACTCCAATGGTCTGCCCTGAGTAATGCCTGAGCATCTGGCTCCTACTGGCTCTGCTTTTCAGTGTTTCAATACTTTTCTTATCACTGCACTTGGACCGAGCACCAACACATGAACCCTTGGGAAACGTGCCCAAACCACATCCAAACCATAGCACAGATAGTGTCCAGATCCACTTCAAAGTAATTTGGGACACATATTGGCATCAAACGTTAAAAAATATCCCTGTGTCCCAGATATGACAGTGTTATCTGGATGATATTTAAATGAAAAATTTAAATATTCCTAAAATGATTAATTCTAAGAATAATACTGTGCTGGCTAGTTTTATTCCGCTTGGCACAAACTAGAGTCGTTTTGAAAGAGTTGAGCAAATGCCCCCACCAGATTGGCCTGTGGTGCATATCCTTGATTGGTGACTGATGTGGGCAGGCCCAGCTCACTGAGGTTGGTGCTACCCCTGGGCTGGTGCTCCTGGGTGCTAAATAAGAAGGCAGGTTGAGCAAGTCTTGAGGAACAAGCCAGTAAGCAGCACTCCTCATGGCCTCTGCCTCAGTTTCTGTCTCCAGATTCCTGCCCTGCTTGAGCACCTGCCCTGACTTCCTCATGATGAACTATAGTGTGTAAGTGTAAGTGAAATAAACCCTTTCCTCCCCAACTTGCTTGTGGTCTTGGTGTTTTATCACAGCAATAGAAACCCTAACAAAGACACATACTTATTTTTATCCTATGTTGACTTCAGCTAATTACCCACCCACACCTAGCTGTCAGACACACTATTTCTGTAGTTTCCATCTGTTGCCTCCACACGTGAGTTGCCAAATTCCATATGTGATGTGATGCATGGTCACCAGGGAAGACTGTATTTTGTTTGTCTGTCAATGACACCCATCTCTGTCTTCCAAGAACATATTCGACAGACAAAGGCTCCAGCCCTCACCCCCACTAGACCCGGGCTCTGTTATCCCCTAGGTCATAACTTTAGGCATTTATCATAGCTTAGGAAGTGCTGGATTCCACTGGCTTTAGGCCTTCCTTCTCTTCTTCCCTCTTGCTTCCTCATACACACTAATGAATGTAGCTAGAAGTTTTCCTGTGTCCCACCCAGCGGTGCAGTCCCTCAGCTGCTTATAAAATAATCATCCAGAGGCTTATATTAATTATAACTGCTGGGCCATTAGCTCAGACTTATTACTGACTAGCTCTTACACTTAAATTAACCCATCAATTCTTATTTATGTTCAGCCACATGGCTTGGTACCTTTTCTCAGTTCTGCCTTCACATCTTGCTTCCTTTGTGTCTGGCTGGTGACTCCTGACTTTGTCCTTCCTCTTCCCAGAATTCTCCTTGTCTGCTTATCCCACCTATACTTCCTGCCTGGCTACTGGCCAATCAGCATTTTATTTATCAACCAATCAGAGCAACACATTCACAGCATACAGAACGATATCACCCATCAAATGTATGCTTCATTCCCCAAATAGTTTTTTTTATTAATTTTTCCCTGTGTGTTACATGAATCTAACACAAATGAATGCAAAACCCTAAGTGTTTGTAAGAATTGGAAAAACATAAATATTGTAACAAACATTTCAAATGATGCACATCCTACGGTCATATGGGTGATACAGCCTATAAAAAGTGATAACATCAATACAGAAAGTGTCATGGGGTGAGGGCTGGGGTTCCTAAATTAATGAAAATTATTTACTTGCCAGTATAGTTTTATGAACATAAAACTTTTCGCATAAAATATTTTAATTATTTATATATAAAAAACTTGGATTTACATGTATTGGAGGTCCTGTGTGGAGTAGTTTGGGGTTTGTGTTTTTTTTGCACAGTTCTTTTTTGGGCTCGTCTCTGAAGAGGAGTCTTGCTTTCCTGGGTCCGATTTTATCATGAGAAGAACTCAGTAAGTCACTAGATGGAGCTCTTTGGTTCTTCTTGCCCAAAGACTGTGGTTTCCTTGGCACACACACTTCCCAAATACAAAGGCCTCAGGGCACTCTCTGATAACCCTTCCCACCACCTTGATTAGATGTAGTGACTGTGCCCCACTGTGTCTTTAGCATAAGGCTCCTTTGAAGGCTGTTTCAGGACAAGGATGACATCTGGTTCACTCTCTTGGAGAGGTCAACTTTGCAAACTAAGCTTTTCTTTTTCTTTCTCCTCTCCTCCTCCTCCTGTCCATTTCCTTTCCCCCATTACCCCTCCTCATAAAGACCGTTCTCACCATGTAGTCCAGGCTGGCTTTGAATTCTCTTCCCATTTTTCTGTCTCAGCCCACTGAATGCTGAGATCAGAGGTGTACACCACCACTTCTTGAGGGGCGCTGTTTGGACCAGCAGAAGCATTAGCCAAACACAAAAAGCCAGTTTTACCTTTTTGCTGTTTTGCCTATTTGTGTTAATGTACGAGGAACGAGGGAATGCAGTGTAAGCATGGACAGCTGCGGATAACATTCCTCTTCCTGCTCAGCCACTGAATTGTGCATGCCTGGCATGGGAGACGTGCAAGCACCCCATGGAAGACACTGTAAAGCGCTTACTGATACCTAGCAATCAATATTAATGTGCAAATTTTCTGTCTGTTTACCGCTCCTCTCTGAGGTACCTGAGCATCTGTATCAGTCAGGGTTCTCTAGAGGAACAGAACTGATAGAAGGAGGCGCTCCAGGGCTCAAAGGCCAGCATGAATGCTCCTGTCTCCTTCCTGTAGTGGGCAAGAAGCACATGCTTACTCCCCCCCCCTACACACATTGAGTGCTACCAAGAGCCAAGAAATAGAAACTGGTAAGAGTGAACCCTGGTCTCCTGACCGCTTGCTTGGAACCGCCAGTCCGGGTGGAGCTGGAGACAGGAAGCTCAGGGCTTGAGGAAAGGTCTGTTGTATAGTGAGACGGAACCTGGAGTGGCTTATGTAGGTCAGGAACAGCCAAACCAAGGCAAAAGGTGGCCTCAGTTTCTCAGTCTGTACCAAGGTCAGCTCTGTAAGGATCTCAGAAGTAAGAAACAGTTACCCCACCTGCTTCACTACCCCGAAAGCGACAGTCACGATGCCACTTCATGGGCAAGGCCACTGGTGACGGCTATCATCTGGCATAAGGAAAGAACAGTGAGGGGACAGACTGTAAGGAGCTGAGGAGATGCTGGAGAGATCAGGGGATGGACAGACCCACATTTAGTACTAGCTCAACCTGAGGCGATTTCAGTGACCTTGGACATACCATTCGCAGACTCTGAGCTGTGTTTTCTGGAAGGCAGAGTTAACTCTTGTTCTGTTCCGGAGGATGTATTTTGCAGGAATTAGGGTACAAAAGTCTGAGTTCATTTTCTGACTCAGGCACTTTCTGAGTGTGTGCCTGTGGGATGTCGCTGAATCTCACGGAGTTACTTCAGTTCTTATGTAAGGTTGTACAGCCTCACAGACTGGCATGAACTTAAGTCGGGTAACAGTTTTCACCAGGGTTGGAACACAGTGGGACTCAACTAGTGTTTTTCCTTGCTTAACTCAAGCAGCCCTTGCTACCAAGAGACAGCACAGACATGTGGCCTGCTGTCTTCCTCAGGAATGGTGCTTGTTGGCCTCGTTGCCACAAAAATTTAAATATCCAGAGGTCATGGATCATGTTGCCTAGCGCTGAGTCCAGCATACAGAAAGCACAGAATAAACAAATCTCTGCCAACACACAGACAGAAATATACAGGCCTTGACACATCCGCCCATCAGGCCGATACTGGAGAAACTATTACTCTAGGCCTATAAATTCTGGAACGTTTACTTTCCTGAGATACTCCTGGGACTAGAGTGGACCTGTGGCTAATAATAATGGAGAAGGAAAGCATGGAGAGGCAAGTCTAGACTGGCCGTCATCTGCACACAGACTGAGTGGAAGACCTTTCTCCCGTGTGTTAGGTACTTTTCTGTTGCTGTGACCAAAGGCCACAACCGAGAGCAAGTTACAGAAGAAAGAGGGTTATCCTCGTTTTCTTTTCGGCTTGTGGTTCCGGAGGATTGGTTGTCTGTCACGGCAGCAGGAACAGGAAGCTGAGAGAAATAGAGAGAACTGGAAGTGGGGTGCGGCTACAAACTGATGCCCTTCCTCCAGCAAGGATCTACATCCTGAAAGTTCCATAACCTCCCCAAACAGCTACGAACTTGGGGTCAAGTGTTAGAATACATGGGTCTATAGAGGACACTTTTTCAAACCACCACACCCTGCCCTCAGGTGTTACAGCTGGGTTTGGGGGCTGGGGGTCGTTTGTTTTCCCTGACAGGGTCTCCTATAACCCAGGCTGGCTTTGAACTCACCAAGAATGACCTTGAATTTCTGATCCTCTGCCCTACCCCCAGCTGCTGGGGTAGCCCTGTATCACCTTGCCCAGAAATGTACATGGGCATCAAACCCATTGCTAGGCAATCTCTCTCTGTGTGAACCTGAACTACCTCCCTCCAGTCCTGAATTCCTACTGTGCTGTGAAAGAGCCTCAGCTGAGCATTCCGAAAGCCGTGTTTCGGGCAGTGTGAGAAGACGGCACTGTGGTCCCTTATCAAAGTGCCCTGTGCCCTGTGCCCTGTGTGATGTGTCATCACGAAGTGAGACATTTCTGGGAGATCCCAGAAAAAGGACACAAGAAGGTAAAGTGAAAGACAGAGACCTCTGTGCCCGTCCGTCTCAAGCCTGGAACCTGCAGTCTGCGGCATGCATGCTTGAGAGTGAGCCTCATCCCATGCCTGGCCTTTGGAATCAACTTCTTTGTGGGAAAGCAACTTGTGCTTGCCACTGAGCACAAATGCACGGGGCTATTTCGAGCCACCACCCTCTGGAATCATGACAGTCTAACTTGTATAACTGGAAGTAGGTCACCAACTAATCTCTTCCCAGTGACAGAAAAAATGCATCTGCAGAACCCATGAAGGCGAGAGTGAAGGCCTGGCCTTACCCTTTGCTAACCCACCCACACTCCCCTGGAAAATGGAGACACAACAGGTTGGTTAAGTGGACTGTGCTTTTGCCTTCGTAATATGTCAGCTCCGATCTGGCTGCACATACACACAACGTGGAAAAATGACCAAGTCCCCTGGTTCTTTTATCGGCATTATCATAGCTGTTGGTGGTTGTCATAGAAACCAGCAGAGGTGTCATGACTTCTCTCTCCCAGCCAGAGAAAGACCTAAAGTTATTCTGATCTGAGCCTTTTAAAAATAGAAACTGCCTTAAACTAGATAGACAGCCTAAGAGTTCTGTCTGCTTTGAAGATGTTTTGCTGCATGATTTTTTTTTAAATTTTCAATTTGTCATAAATTTTAATTAAAAAAAAATAGAAAGAAAAATGTTGAGGGGGCTGGGGAAACACAAGGACCTGAATTTGTTCCCCAGAACCCATGTTTAAAATCCTATACTATGTCATGCTTTTGTAATCCCAGCACAGGGGAGGCAGAGACAGGAAGATCCACGGTGCTCACAGGCTGGCCAGCCTAGCCTATTTGTTGGGTCTTAGGCCAGAGAGAGAGACCCTGCTCAAAAAGTAAGTATACTGTTCTCCAGTAACAACAGCTTAGGTTGTCTTCTGGCTTCCACACAAGGCACACACACACACACACACACACACACACACACACACGAACGCGAACACATGCACACATGTACAGAAAAAAAAGTATAAAAAGAAAATGTTTTTGTTCTTTTCAGCTACCCAGGATGTAATAATTCACCAAGAACTGGTTTAAGCCAGGTGTGGTAGTGACAGGCTTACAGTTCCAGTGCTTGGGAGACAGAAGCAGGGGGATCAGAAGTTGGAGACCCACCTTTGCTACACAGGGAGTTTGAAACTGACCTGGGTTACATGCACCTCATATAAAATAAAAAATCAAAATAAAAACAAACCAACAATTGGTTCTAGTGGCATCCATTAGGTCTCTTCAGTTATTAGAGGCGGAAGCCTACACCAGTCGGAGTTAGAGGCATACTCACGGGCTTCTCTAGGGAGAAAGGATTTACACTGACCTGAAATTCTCCAGGGTTTTGCTATAGTGTGGACCTCGAATATTCCCAGAAAGTTACGTGTTAAAATCTTGGTCCCCAGCTTTGAGGTCCTGGGTAATGACAAAACCTATGAGAGGTCTGCATGTGTCCTTGAAAGGGATTGTGGGAAGGCTGGTGAGGGGTGGTCAGCAGGTAAAGTACTTGCCGCAAAAGCCCAGTGACCAGAGTTTAACCCTGGGACCCAAGGTGGAAGGAGATGAACAGACTCCTGAAAGTTGTCTTCATCTGGCTTGTGAGGGTGTGCCCACACTCATACAGACACAGACACAGACACACACACACACACACACACACACACACACACACACACACACACACACACAAATAAAAGCACGTGTTTAGAAAGAAAGGGAAGGTAAGGCAGGAAGGAAAAGATGGCTGGTGGGACCCCACCCTTTCCTCTTTGAGTTTTCTTCATACCTGGCCACGAGGTACAGAGGCCTCTGCTGCAGTGTGCTCCCACCAGGGTCTACTGTTCCATCCATGTCCATGTCCAGGCAAACTGATCATGAACTGAACCTCAAAAAATCACAAGGGCTGGAGAGATGGCTCAGAGGTTAAGAGCACTGGCTGCTCTTTCAGAGGTCCTGAGTTCAATTCCCAGCACCCACATGGTGGCTCACAACCATCCGTAATGAGATCTGGCGCCCTCTTCTGGCCTGCAAGTATATGTGCAGGCAGAACACTGTATACATAATAAATAAATACAAGAAAGAAAGTAAA